>JZLH01S0044442.1:0-15682 GCA_001188425.1 Eucidaris tribuloides
TGTGCTGATGTGAGTATATTCGTATTCGATAAGGGGGTGTCGATTGGAAGGAGGAGGGGGTGATGAGTGTCGGGGATCCTTGGTGGGAACAGTAATCAAGTCTGAGGGGATATCTTTGGGATTGGAATTTCTGTAGGAAGAAAATGACATTTAACAAGTTTTATATCCCACCACAACCACATTATATATTTGTTTAGTTTCAAACTTTACTCCATGTGCTTCACTATTTGACATTCAAATATGTTAAAGGAGATCCAAATTGTATACCCCTCCACTTAGTTTATCAATTATAGTACAAAATGAGTGTGATAACAACAGAGTAACTATTATTATTCACTGGTGATGAGTTGTGCTAATCATCCTCTCTGTACTAATAAAAAAACACCTTGGTCTGTTTAAATATGAACCAGTCAAACGAATGAATGAATGAATGAATGAATGAATGAATGGATGGATGGATGGATGGATGGATGGATGGATGAATGAATGAATGGATGAAAGAGTGAATGGATGGATGGTTGGATGAACAAATGGATGGATGGATGAATGAATGAATGGATGGATGAATGAATGAATGAATGGATGAATGAATGAATGAATGAATGAATGAAAGAATGAATGGATGGATGGTTGGATGGATGAACAAATGGATGGATGGATGGATGGATGAATGAATGGATGGATGAATGAATGAATGAATGAATGGATGGATGGATGAATGAATGAATGAATAAATAAATGAGGTTGGACTGGTGAATGAGTTCATTCTGTAACAACATCACTTAGCAATATAACAATATCACAATATTTACAAATTCGAAAAAAAGTTAACTGTCAACTTTAAGAACAAGAACCCCCCCCCAAAAAAAAATAAATAAATAAATAAATAAATAAATAAATAAAAATAAAAGAAAATAACACTATAGGGTGATCCGATCGAGGATAAAAAAAACTCGGAAAGTGTAGATTGTGAGGTCATGGTTTCTCTTTATCAATATTTCGCCCCTGTCCCCCATATCCTCCACTGCTTATGTTCAGAAAGTACAATAGTACAATAGTGCACTCGTAAAGAAGTCCTTGGGCCATTGATATTTGTTCCTTTAACGACATTTCTTTTTATCAGGATTGCAAAAACAATCAGGGCTGTCAACCCTCCCGCTTTTTTGGCGGCGACCAGAGATTTTACTACATGTATTATGAGTGCACTGAATTCATAAAGATTAAACTGTGTGTTATAAAAATACCATTTTTATTCTTGGCAAAAACAGAAACGCTGGTGTACAGAATATCAATATAATAACCTGGCAGTAAACAATTTCTTTTGCCCGCCACTCGTCTCAATCTGTCACTCATTGGCGGTCTTGGTTCCACTCCGTTCGCGTTATTATGCCGTGTATTATTTTACATACGTGATCACTACGCCCCTACTAAACCGGCAACGTCTCTTTCGCCATCTTAATGCAGGTGTGTCCGCACAGCGTAGCGAACAAACGCGCGTGTTATGTGAATGGAGCTGCCAGTTTTCCACTGCATTCAGTTGATTCGTCGTACCCCGAGGACCGCAGTTGTAATCTAGATTTCTCGTTAATGTGCAATTTTTGTCCAAATGAACATCAAGACTTGACGTAAGTGTATTATTACGGTAATTATTTGATGGGTATTGTGTAATGCCCCGATGGTAGTGAACGGAAATCTCCACCGAAAGACGATACGGGCTCCGGTCTCGCAGTCTAATAGAAAATGAACTAATTTAGATAAACTGGAGCGAATTGTTGCCATGGAAAACCGGCTCGATATCTCGGAGGATATGTGAACAGGCTCAGCGGGACGACCTCTTTTCATGATTATGTAAATGAGATTGAGATGAAGATTAGTTGGGTGATCATGATGTACAGTGCGTATCAAAAAAAAAACGCAACCAAATTTCATTTCATTTTTTTGAAGATTGTGTTAGCTTTACACCAAAGTGAGTTGTAACGCCTTAAAGCCACATATCTCCTCTTTCCAATGATATCTTATTTATGAATACATGGTCATGGATGGCTGAGTTATCATTGTTTTTTGACAATGGGGCAAAGTGGACCTGGGACCAAGTTCTGGACATTGCCAGAATTATGGCATGTTCTTTGAAATTAACTAAACAGAATGGAATAATGAAATTAACCATTACAACTTTACCATTGTCTTCTCTAGCATTGGTCTTTCTGTAAACATAACATCCCACTCCCTTAAACTTGGCCCTCATTCCACCCCCCCCCCCCCACACACACACACATTCATTTCCACACAGAGATTAGCTCGTTTCTCCATCTCACGCACAGCCCTGCGAATCATTGGGGTCTGGTGGCGTAGAGCACCAAACTAGTGCAATGTAATGTGTGTATGATTGTTGGGGGGGGCGGTGTTGGGTGGGGGATATTAACAACGTGTTCACTACCACTCAACCTGACATTGTAAGTCTGTGACAAAGAACAATTAATGAGTTTGATACTCGCCACCAGGCCACAATGATTCGTAGGGCTGTGCGCGAGATAGAGAAACGAGCTAATGTCTGTGTGGAAATGAAGGGGGGGGTGGAACGAGGGGCAAGTTAAGGGGAGTGCATGGGATGTTATGTTTACAGAGAGACGTCAAAGAGAAGACAATGGTAAAGTTGTAATGCTTAACTTCATTATTCCATTTTGGTTAGTTAATTTCTAAGAACATGCCATAATTCTAACAAACTAAAAACTTTACAAACTTTATTGGAATAAATATTGACGAGAATTTAACGTGGAAATATCACATTGATCAAATTTGTAAAAAAAAATTAGAAGAGATGTTGGCATTGTATATAAATTACGCCATTTTGTAACAAGACAAGTTTTGATGATGATATATAATGCATTTATTCTACCACATATCACTTACGGCATTGAAGTATGGGGTGGTACCTGTACTACGTATCTAAATCAAATATTACTTATACAAAAACGAGCTGTTCGTGCCATAACATTTAAGAATCATATGGAACATTCAAGGCCATTATTCCATGAATGTAAAATACTTGATTTGTATCAATTATATCACTTCATGATTTGTATGTACATGTAGTCACACACCAGATGATCTGTCATTATATTGTTCATATGTTGATCATACTTATGAAACCAGACAAAAAATCAATAAAGATTTAGAATTCTGGTTTGCAAAAACAAACGTGGGAAAGCAATGTATATCACATACGGGACTAATGAATTGGAATTTGTTGAAGAACGATATTAGAAATAGTCCTTCAAGGAACACTTTTCGAAAAAAAATTAAAACTCAAACTTCTGGAAGATAATAAATGCCATGATTAATTCATTATAATTACTTAATGTATATAGTGTAAATACGTTCATTTTAAAATAATATGTTTAACTGTTTAATGGGACTAACTTAGATTAGCATTATCATGCTATTATTTAGCTCTCATATTATCAAACGTCTTAGTTTTTATATGTTTACGTCCTGTAAATGTTTCTATTTCTTTCTTTTTTCAGTAAATTATATGTTGTAATTCGTTATGTATATGTAAATATTGTATAATGACCATTGCAGTTTGATAATAAATTCAATTCAATTCAATTCAATTCTGGCAATGTCCAGAACTTGGTCCCAGGTCTACTTTGCCCCATTGTCAAAAAACAATGATTACTCTGCCATCCATGACCATGTATTCATAAATGAGATATCATTGGAAAGAGGAGATATGTGGCTTTAAGGTGTTACTACTCACTTTGGTGTAAAGCTAACACAATCTTCAAAAAAATAAAATGAAATCTGGTTGCGTTTTTTTTTATACGCACTGTATAGCAAGTTACATCGAAATATCATGTGATGACTGATGAACATTATATGATGACCAGGAAAAAAATATGAGGAGTCTTTGTGTATGTTGTTAAAACTTAAGTACAGAATTAATTAATAATATAGTATATTTCATATCTGAGGGTCAATGTCAATCTTTGCTGCGTTGATATTGCCTCTCGATATGTTGCACACTGTCGTTGAAGTGTTGATGCAACTCTTTCATGGAGGCTCTTAAATTGGATTGGCCCCATTCGGAAATGGTTCACAAATTTTTCCTCGTCTGAAAGTAGACGAGAAAATAGGAGCGCATGCGACCTCTCCTGCTTTCTTGCTCCGTTGATATCGTGTACCCATTTTCTCATTCGACGAGCGAGGAGATACAACGCCAGCTCTTCTGCGGCATCCATTTTGGTATTCTTAAGACCATGAATGTTTATTTGAATAATTTACGCGCAATTCCTAGTAAATTTCACAATTCATCGATCAGTCCTACGAGAAGTCGAGCCGGTTTCCGCCTATCGAAAAACCGCGCTCGATTTCTCGTAGGATATGTGAACGCGCCTTAAGGAAGAGAAAACATATATTTAATTGAATAAAGTATGAAAATGCCTATTATTGGAGCTTGTGTGTAAGCGTAAGGAATTCAAAAGATCTCAGACCTAACTGAGGTTCATTAATAACAATGACCCAGAAGTGATCCACGAGCTCACGTATAGACGACGGTAATATTGGGGAAATATTATCTCCACGGGTTACTCTCATCTCGGGTTATTGTCCGTATACGCAGCTAATGTGTGCTACCAACCATGACATATGGTGCCGAACAATGATCTATGACTAGAAAAATAGAACAAAAGGGTTTGTTACTCAGTGAGCCATGGAAAAGAAGATGCGAAATGTATCAATTCGAGACAGGTGTAAAACCTGCGAGCCACGCAACGGAACCCAAATCAATCATCATTGAGAAATTAATCATATCAAATGGACGTGGTCACAGCATAATCTTTGGACAAAGAGGACAACAGACAGAATGACAACCTTCTTTCGGAAAAAAAGAGGCAGACAAAAGCGACAATGAAGAAATGATATAACTGAAGAATGACATGGCAACAAGAAGCAAGAAATTGATATATGGAACATGATCGAATATGGTTTCTTACTACAGAGGATTATGCTACCTTTACACGGGCACGCAAAACGGTTTACGCCATGGCACTCATCGTAACGTGCCAATGAGGGAAACGCTCGTGGTAACATTCGTGATGGTGCGCGGATAGTAAAAAAAAAGTGCGTGGCCGTTCGTGACAAAATGTTAAACTTTTCAAAAAGTTTTGGTATGACCCAGCCGGGGCTCGAACCCGCGACCTTCCAGATGTGAGGCGGACGCTCTAAGCACTAGACCATCACACCGGTTACAATCATAGGGATTAGAGAGTTGAGCGAGCTGCATACCAAAGAATGGCACGCCTAGGTACGCCATTGTGCGGGGTGATGTGGAATCAAAATTCGTGCCCGTATAAAGGCAGCATTATGCTGCCTTTACACGGGCACGAATTTTGATTCCGCACCACCCCGCACAATGGTGTACCTAGACGCGCCATTCCTGTGGAATGCAGCTTGGTTAACTCTGTGATTGTGACGCATAGTTTGTGCGATGTCGTGCTAATTGTCATGCCTATGTTCCGAGCAATTCACGCATGATTTACGACAGGTATACGCATAGTCACTCCTTGTCACGCCCAGATTTTGCATGCGTGTGTAGTGGTCGTACTATTTTTTTATCACGGTTTGCCCCGACTTGCTCTGCCAATACATTTTATAGGACACAACATGTAATAAGTTGTGCCTTCTTAATTGTCACAAAATTTGTCGCCTAATCTGAGTCTCTCTTCTTGGAGTTCTCTCCTCTTCTTTGCTGAGGACCACCAATTATTTATACTTTTGCATTGATAGAATTCCATAAAAAGATCTTCAAAGCCGCATGAACACATCTGACCAATTTCAAGGGATAATGATTATTGTAATATAACAATCATGATGATGGTAATTGTGATAATGAAGATAATGATGGTAACAGTAGAAGCAATAGTAGTAGTACAATAATAATATTAATAATAATAATAATAATAATAATAATAAAAATAATAAAAATAATAATGTAACACTAGAGGTAGGATGATTGTAGATGTCATCCCCCAACTTGTGTGCAGGGAATTATACCCCCATCCCATTCTTGGTGCCGATGATGATGATGATGATGATGATGATGATGATGATGATGATGATGATGGTGGTGGTGGTAATAGTAGTAATAGTAGTGGTAGCAGCCCTAGTAGTAGTAGTAGTAGTAGTAGTAGTAGTAGTAGTAGTAGTAGTAGTAGTAGTAGTAGTAGTACTTTTTATTAAAAGTATTATTAGTAGTATTAGTAGTATTGGTATCAGTAGTACTTTTTATTAGAAGTATTATTAGTAGTATTGGTAGTATTGGTATCAGTAGTATTAGTAATAGTACTGGTATTAGTATTAGTATTAGTATTGGTATTGGTATTAGTATAAGTATTAATATTATTAGTATTAGCATTATTAGTATTATTAGTATCAGTAGTACAAGTAGAAGTAGTAGTAGTAGTAGTAGTAGTAGTAGTAGTAGTAGTAGTAGTAGTAGTAGTAGCAGCAGTAGTAGTAGTAGTAGTAGTAGTAGTGGTATTCTTCCCCGAGTTTCCACCAGGTCCCTATTTGACTCCTAGGTGCCGAGCAGACATGTGGATAAATCGCCTTGCTGAGGAACGAACATGTATTTCAAATATGTAATAAGATTTTTCAACTATAGTTAGAGGTTATTCCTACTTAATTCAAATATTTATTATTACTAGATTCTAAAATCAAACAACATATATCTCTACCTTAAGTACCTATTTATAAATATTTATTGTACCTCATGGTGTGGTTTGTATATTACTTATTTTGAGCAAACATGCCCATTAATGTTGACTACCTATATTACGGTGTACTAGGGTACATGAAATGATCACATTTATTGACAATGCATTTAAGAGATCATATATTTTGTATTAATATACTAGTCTGATTCTCAGACCCTACTCGCTGCCACCTGGGCAAGTTCGAAAAGTGCCTAGTCTTATTACTAGAGATACTAGTTTGATTGCGCAAGGAGAAAAAATGAATACGGCCTGTAAAACAGGCTAGCTGTTAACAAAAATCATTTAAATAATAATAATAATAATAATAATAATAATAATAATAATAATAATAATAATAATAATAATAATAATAAAACCGTTCGAAAAGATTCAAAATCATAGCTTGAGCAAACTTGGCTACTGGGTGGGTATAGTCCTTCTGTAATCTGGATTATTGCATGTATTTTCCGAATCTTGTCTTACTGATGATTTCTCTGAATGGTTTTAATATTGGACTTTAGGGAGAGGGCTGATGTTACGAAATGCCCTCAAATTTTCAGGTTTTATCAAGTTAACTCTTTACACGCTTAGCTTAAATAATTCTGAGGGAATAATAATGACGATTGTTATTTTTATATTTTCTTCAAACCTTGCTTTCCTTATTTCACCATTAATACGGGCAATTATTCTACAGATGTTGCTCAAGCATTATGGCCACTTGCTAGTTTTTATAGCACACACGTAATGGAGAAAACGATTTATTACGATTGTTAAATTCAATTGTACAGATGTGCATAATTGCAACATTTGCGTGCAAAGGGTTAACTACGGTTGAGCATTTGGAATGAACGCATGTAATGATCGCAGGTGCTTACCACGTGCGCCTGCCTGAACTGTGCGCAAGGCGTACTCAAACTGTGAGGGAGTTATGTGCAACTAATGCGCTCCAGTGTATAAATTATGTGCAAACTAGTCGCAAACACCACGTTGAATGCGTACCATCAACCCAGATGGGCACGCAGTGGCACGCAATGCCACGCCCCGTCACGACGAAGTTGCGCCTAGGTTGCATATAGTTCTCGACGTGTTCACGAAAATGGCTCGAAAATTTTGTCGTGACAAATTTTTGAAAATTTCAAAATTTTGTCACGAACGGTCACGCACTTTTTTTACCAGCCGCGCACTGTCACGAATAGTACCACGAGCGTTTCCCTCATTGGCACGTCACGATGAGTGCCATGGCGTAAACCGTTTTGCGTGCCCGTGTAAAGGCTGCATTAATCAGCCTAGATAGGTTGATGACATATTTCTTTCATCTGTTGCTGTGAAATTCAGTAATAATACAAATTTACCTTGCAAGCACTAGTTGTTGCTATGTCATATGAGCTATCAGGTTGTCAAGACTAAAGAGCAAACTTTGTTCGAATAGTATGCATAAAATTTACATTTATAATGAAACTGGTCTACTGACCTAAGGGTCAGTTAAATGGTATTGTGAGCGTGCGCAGTAGCACTTGTATGGCTGTTTCGTGAAGTTCATTGCATCGATGAACATAATTTGCATTTCAATGCCATGGCAGATCCAACTCAATGCACTAGGGGAAATTTACCTTCGCTTCGGATCTCGTCGCTATACTACGTGTTAAAAATAAAATTTGCTAATTTTGATATGTAATAACACAAAAACTACACTAGCATGAGTATGAGTTGCAGCTGAAGAGTAAACAATTTTTGTTGTAGGTGGTTTCAATACGATATCAATAATCAGTTTTATGTAATTCATACTAATTTAAAAAGTTAGAGTTAAGATTTTGTTCAAACTCCAACCCCCTGTACAAAATTGAGACTGTACAGAAATCAAATGGTGTGTGTAAGAGTGTGTGTCTAGTCCCCACACAATAGCATTCAAACAATGGACAATGTCTGGCATAGCACACGTTGGAAACGTTGGTATGCGAGTTTCATTACATCCAAGTGAGATAAATGCTTTATTAATATTCATTAGTAACCTAGCGGCTGCTAGACTATTCACTATCCACAGCCATTTCCTGTTGCTATTGTGCGTGGACAAGGCACACACTCTGACACACACTAGCGGCGTTTACACGTGAAGATAACACCGAGATGAGAATAACCCCAGGAGATAAATATTTCCCCAATATTCCACCGTCGTCTATACGTGAGCTCGGGAGCAACTCTGAGGTCATTGTTATCATAATGAACCTTTAGAATTCCTCACGCTTACACACAAGCTCCGATCAATAGGCCTTTTCATACTTTATTCAAATAAGCGTTCTCTTCCTTAGCTTAGTGACAAACAATTTCATGTCAGCCCATGATCTTATGAATAACATTTTAAAATACTAAAAAACGGAGGGCAAATTGCATACATCATAGTGTTGCTATCCCAGCAAGTCCTCTGGCATATCCTTCGGCACAAACTATAAGATTGTCGAGAAACAACATTTGTCAGAAAAGGATATGCATGAAATTTAGGCATGCATTAATGAAACTGGTCTCCTACTGTCAAGCATGCGCAAGGGGAGGGATCACATGTGCAATCACCATTGAAAGGTTCAGGGAAGCTGTAATAATTTCGGCCATCAGCAGTATTACTTCTCTTAATTATTCATTATCTGTCTTATATTATTCTGATGAAAATTTATCATTATTACTAATGGTATGATCATAATCATTGTCACCATCATCACCATGATGATGATAGATCATCATCTCACATTATCATGCAACTCATAACACGATAACGCATCCTCCTCACTACCATCCATTCTCCGTCATCATCTTATTATCCTGTTGTATATTGTTTCCTGATACGCTAAGCAAGGTATTCCTGTAATAAAATGTATCAAAGTCAGATCAGGCCCAATCGTTTATATTACGTGATTTATTTGATCTGGTTAAATTGGATTATTGGATATGAATTTATTCATTCATTCATATCATTCATTCATTCATTCATTCATTCATTCATATCATATCATGACATGCAATTTATTTATTATATTATATATTTATTTATTTATTTTATTAATTTATTTATTTATTTATTATAAGAGGATACCTTTAGATTAAACGATGCTCTTGACAACGTGTTTAGGCATTTGCCAGACATAAGCATCACAAATAATGTATGCAAGTTGTAATGTGCCAAGTGTTGAAAATGTATTCATAAGTAAGCAGGTAAACAGAAAAAGCTCATCACTAGGCTTCGGAAGAGAAAACATCCATAATTAAAATACATTGAACAGGTCTATTGTCACACAGACCGCACAGTTAAGGGGAGCTCTGGCTTAAAGGTAAATAGCTATGATAGGAGGTACCCTCAACTTGGGAGCGAAACTGTTTAGATCAAAGTGATCTAATACAAAGGATTCAGGCTGTGCATACGTTTAAGTGAGCAAACGTTGACTGCGTATTTAAACGAACACTAAATTTATATTTATCAATCTATATTCATCTGATGAAAGGCAAATGTTGTTGTATAGCTTGGTTTCGATTAAATCATCTATTAGTGAAACGCAAGAATTAGTGAAATACTGGTTCTGCCCGGCATCAGCTTGAATTTCTCTTCAAAGTGATAAATCAAGACAAAATCCTTACCATCCAAAAATAAAACAATTTCAGCCTAGTGTTAATACTCAGGTATGTCCTAACTCATATGGTTTCTGGAGAACAATTTTAATTAGTGGTTACCCCAAAATGCATCGTCCTTTAAGCTCCGAGCGATGTGTGTAGCTTACATCGACAATTTGGGAATCTGAGCTATCCGCAAGTCTTCAGCGACTTAATCCTAAGGTATTGCTCAGGGTTAGATACTTCCGGCAGGTATGTCCGAAATTTCATGCTCACGAATTTCGGTTTGACTCCGAATTCCTGAGACTCTATGGGACTCCGGGATAGCCCAGAGGCTAACTTCGAACGTGTAGACAACTGGGAGTTAAATCGTCAGAGATATCCTACGTTTAACTCTGAATTTGCATAATTCCGTGTCGACTTTAACTCCGAATTCCTGAGACTCTAAGGAACCTGGGGTAAACCCTGGGTTCAACTCCGAACGTGTAGACACGACTACTATTTGATTTCTGTACAGTCTCAATTTTGTACAGGGGGTTGGAATTTGAACAAAATCTGAACTCTAACTCTTTAAATAAGTATGAATTACATAAAACTGATCATTGATATCGTATTGAAACCACCTCCAACAAAAATGTTCACTCTTCAGCTATAACCCAAACTCATGCCAGTATTATCCGGTGTATAGTTTTTGTGTTATTACCTATCAAAATTCATAAATTTTATTTTTAACACCTGGTATTTGTCTCAGGTGTAGACGACGCGTGGAATATTGGGGAAATTTTGATCTCCTCGGGGTTATCTTCACGTATAAACGCCACTATAATGATTTAAAATTTCCTTTTTATAATCTTTCCTTGTTAACGATTTACCCGTTTTTTCAGCGGAATTAGTCATTATATACAGTGCGTCCCAGAAAAAACAGAACTCTAAAACAAAGGCTTATTGTGCGGAATCAGTGGGGCGTATGACTATAAAAATAAATTCACAATAAACTTTGACTTATGCTCTTTCAAATGATACATTAAGCAAACTTATTCATGCAAGTATCTCTGAGTGCCATGACTTTAAAAATTTAAAGTGAAAAACCACTTGTTACGCTTTATTGCTTTGACACTGTGCACCCATTAAAAGAAAGAGATGGACTGCTTTCACTGGCTATGGTGCGCACAGTGTCAAAGCCAAAAAGCGTAACAAATGTTTTTTTCACTTTAAATTTTTAAAGTCATGGTACTCGAAAATACTTGCATGAATAAGTTTGCTTAATGTATTATTTGAAAGAGCATAAGTCAAAGTTTATTGTGAACTTATTTTTACAATCATACGCCCCACTGATTCCGCACAATAAGCCTTTGTTTTATGGTTCTCTTTTTTCTGGGACGCACTGTATACAAGGGATTTACTATGACATTTTGATCGCATGGGGGTGTAAGACCTACATTTTTTTACCTCTGCCATTATTACCTCTGCCATCATTACCTCTGCCATTATTACCTCTGCCATTTCTACCTCTGCCATTTTTACCTCTGCCATTGTTACCTCTGCAATTATTACCTCTGCCATTTTTACCTTTGCCATTTTTACCTCTTCCATTTTTACCTCTATCATTTTTATCTCAGCCATTTTTATCTCTGCTATTTTTACCTGGCACCAAAAGTGGGGCACAATGTGCCTTCTACCAACTTTTTCTTCGCCACTTCCACAATTTTTGACGAAATTTAATCAAACTTGGTAACGTTTCCTAAAATTTTATGGCGACAATTTTGGTGTATATTTAAGTGTTACCCGTGAAATCGAGTTGCCACGGCAACCATATTTTGAAGGTCATGTGTGTCATTTTTTGATGTTTTATTCTTTTTCACTACATAAAAGAGTTACTGCCACTTGTTTTTTATATTTATTGGCTCAAATATTACAGTAAACTAATACATTTTTAACAATAAAAACAATAGAAAATACTGAAAATTCATTTTTTCCTGTTTTCTTTCTTTATTTCAAGTTTTAAATTATTAGATTATACAAGATTTGATGTATCAGAGTGAAATTCCATTAAAAAGTGTACCAGAGTGATACAAAATTGTATTTATTCAATTTTTTTAACTCTTTGGTGCAACAAACAGTGCATAGTAATTTGTGCATATTATACGTATTACATTCCCACTGTATGTATTGTAACATACGTAATGAACTCAAAACAGTCAAAGTTTACTCAAAAAACTTATTTTATATCTGAAATTATATGATCTTGTATAATTATTGACAAATTAATCATTTGTGAATGTATACATTCGATATTAAAGACGAAAACTTACAAATATTCAATAAAATCCCTTTTTTATGTATTTCATCATATTCTGGTATATAGCGCCCCATGTGGTGAAGTTGAGAAATTTTGATGTTGCGTATTTTGGAGTTTGAGTTGCTCTGCATGGGTGCCAAATCAGTGTAAGTGATTGGTCCCAAAAAAGAGTTTAGAGAAGGGGCACAATGTGCCCATACCCCCCCCCCCCCCTTGGGCCACGGAGAGCCAACAATAACGTGAGCTTTTTAGGATTATTTATTTACTACTGACTTTGTTGTTGTTTTTATGGGTATGTGTAAGATAAATAAACTTCAAACTTGGAAGTTATACTGTATAGTAACCTGGTCACTAAAATGGGATAATTTCGTTTCGAGTTAACGTGGGTAGCACGCATTTATTCCGTATTCAAATTCTAATACAAGGAATGAAATAATTGTCATTATTTTTTACACAATCATATGGGGAATAGCGTAGAATCTAATACTGAAATAAAAGGAAATACAATTTAGCTTGAATTTTGAACATAAATTGCTAAGCATATGGGACGCATGTTTGTCATATTATATTGCATTCCATTTTGGGTTTTTTTTTTAAGTAACCCTTTCCATGGTCAGAGAAGTCAAGAGGTAATGAACATTTCTTTTGAAGTGAAATATATTAGCCACTTCTGGGCATTTCGCCGCTCACCTTATGAGTAAAGAGAGTCTCCGATGGATATTATGGGTTATGAGGTACAATATAACCAAAAATGCCAGTTTTATTAGGAATACATTAAGGCATGACTGGCTGAGTACTTCAGTAACATGTTTTTCACCTACCTTGAGGAATACATTCCAATGGCTGCCCTCCCCATGTGCGATTACTCAAACAGACAAGGCGATAGTCACCATCGTAGTATTGGTAACCCTCTTGACAGGCAAAGTTGGCGACGCCCTCTACAGTTCGATTGGCGGAGTCATAGGTTACTGTAGTTCCATTGCTAGGTGCAACTTCTGGACAGATTTGATCAGCAGCTGCAAAGAAGAATAGACGTCAATCAAGGTCTGGGAAAATCACCTAACATGACTCGACCACTATCTAAGTTTTAAGTTAGGAAAATTTGTTGATTTAAAGTTTTGATTTGCAATACCAGTTTTCATGGATAATTGTGCATTTTCACTCAAAGATTAACAAGGATTCATAGTGAGAGTTTTCTTGCACAATCGATGATTCAAGTAAGAGTCCATTCGATTACTTCATTTGTTATTAATTTATTTTAATTAATTGTTTTGACTCGTCAAATTCAGACAGGTAACATGCAATTATTCCTTAAGAAACAAGTCTTCTCTAACCCTCTCGGTACCAGGCCTTGCAATCTTCATTGACATTCCACACATCTACATCCATATGGTCATGAAAGGGTTATCCCATCCTTCATATCAATGTCTACGCCACGCTCGTGCGCGCGTTTATGATCAAGTGCGCTAAATCCTGCCTGCTGGGCCCTAAACCTGCAACCCAAAACTTTACACTCTAATCATCATTTGATTGGTCAAACCTTAAGTAGATTAAAAAATCATTCTGTTATGTCTCGGTTTTTGAAAATCGAATAATATGCCCGTAGTCTCCGTAAGTTACATAGCCAATGCACATTTGCTCATTAAGACACCGTTTATATGCGACCGAGTCGAGTAACACATTGACAAAATCGTCTTCAAAGATACCGTCGAAGTGATTTTCCCCGTAATTCTTTTCAGATACACATCATAATTACAAACTTCTTCGACAACTTTTTATTGAATTGCGTGTAATATTTCCCCGTCAAATATTTGGTATATGCAGATTTAGGTCCCAAGTGCATATGACTCTGTGTATAGGTATTTTTGTGTATGTCTGTTTCCATGTCTATCAAAAAACACCCACACACATGAAAGTGAGTGAACAATATAATTGTAATAGGGAACATACAAGTGAACTCACTGAAAGGACCCGGCGCGGCAATGTCAGGGTTTAAATTAAACACCCATGATATTGGCCAAAACAAAAGATGCAGTGTTGAATTTCGACATCCTCCTGCTTGTGATGAGGTGAACTGTACATGCATATTTGAACTATGTGACGTTAGACAATATTGATTGAAGCCAAAACAAGGGCGCGTCACGTTTTTACCCATAAGTAGCTAGTATTCAAAAATGTATTATGCAAATACCAAACATTAAAAAAAACTGTAACAAGAAATTAGTAAACGTCACGGCAATAGCGGTAGTAGGAAAGGTGGTAGTAGTAGTAGTAGTAGTAGTAGTAGTAGTAGTAGTAGTAGTAGTAGTAGTAGTAGTAGTAGTAGTAGTAGTAGTAGTAGTAGTAGTAGTAGTAGTAGTAGTAGTAGTAGTAGTAGTAGTAGTAGTAGTAGTAGTAGTAGTAGTAGTAGTAGTAGTAGTAGTAGTAGTAGTAGTAGTAGTAGTAGTAGTAGTAGTAGTAGTAGTAGTAGTAGTAGTTGTCCACTTGATTTGCACGTGAAACTGTTTTTGCTCTGACGTGATCCAATTATATATAAAAGTTAAAGTTGTGTTAAACATATAGGATTCGTACATACGTTTTAACTGTTTTGAATATAAACGATAAAGTACTTGAAATTTGGCAGTTGCTTTAATTAAATTTCTAACAGTCTAGGATTTCGACAGTTTCACTAATTTATTTGGAATTCGGTCTAGTCCAACCATAGCACTCATTCGTAGAAATATAATCCTGTAAATAACTGACATTGGAAGCTCTGATTAGCAGGTTTAACGGCTGTGTAAAATGCAAGTTTAGTCAGCGTCCTCACGACAGTGCATTCTATTTGAATTTAGTTGGCCCTTATTTTCACACCTGAGGTTTAAGCCCCAAGCCTTTGTGAAAGGTGATGATTTATGTAAAAATTTACAGTACAAAATTAGTTTCTTCATGAGCTCATTACGGGATATGCAAATTATGAACAAACCTTTTAAAGACCGGTCCCCGGTCTCATAAAGATTTGCATTTGATTGCAAATCTTACGAGACAGCAGGGGCGC
>JZLH01S0044443.1:38136-60431 GCA_001188425.1 Eucidaris tribuloides
GATAAAGAAAATATATTTCCATTTATGCAACAGAGGCAATTACAGAAATCAACACTCAGTGTCAATATGCACTTGTGGATTAAAGCAAATTGACCACATTTACATCAACTTTGCCAAAAGTAAAGGAAACTAAAACAACATAGATCTACAAACTTACAGCTACATTTGACCACAGTCACTTTTCATTACTTACGCAGTATTCTTGAGGGAAGTATCATATTTCAGCAATTCATGCAACAGATATATAGCCATATAGACATGTATGTCTATTCACTCTGTACTTAGGGTATCTAGCATTGCGCTCACTGTTGCTTTATCCAATGATCAGTGGAGATTACGTTTCTGTGTTGTTTGACATTTACTACAAATGACCACCCTCAAAGAAAGTATTGATGGATACATTGCAGTGGCATCTGCAGTCCTCCTGAATGGGGGGGGGGGGGGTTGGATGATGGAGGGTGTCAGAATCTACCTTTCAATTATGTGCAACATCCATGAAAACATGGGATTCAGAAATGTAAGACTTGTCGATTATTGCTAAACTTTTGCACAATTGAAATATTGACGTAATATGAGACTTTTGGATTTTTTCGGGGGGGGGGGAATGGAGGGGGGGGGGGGGTAATGAGGGGGAGAGGGGCAGGGGCACTGACATTACACCTCATATTCCACAACTACACTTCTATTCTCGTTCTCACAGGTCCAGACACTTGATGACAAGTGCTCAGTAAATGGATCATCACTTTCTTATAACGCAACCTGTAAAGCAAATCCTGCTGACAGAAGAAACATTATTAAGCAAATTACAGATCTTTGGGGAAAACGCCACAAGAGAAAAACCTCCTTGCAGACAAATTATATCAATGCAGAATTTTTGCAGAAACATGTTTTCCATTAAACCACTATTTCATTTCACTATATATTTTGAAGTAAAAAGAGAAAGAGTTAAACTCTACTTATCTAGAATTGTGAGTTAAGATAACATATTACACTGATTTGGTTTTATTTTTTTCTTTCTATGTGTGTGGGTATCACTTCACTAAGCTGTACATGTATGTCTGTCATCATTCTTTCATTTACCTGCATTTGTTAGTGTGGTGTCTGTGCATTAGGCTGTAAGCACCACATACTGTACATTCTGACTTGTTTTGCCAACACAGTGAGATTATTTGATGACAAAAGGATTTATGCCCTCTTTGTCATCAGTCAAACTGTTACTTGTCCTGTTTTGATTTGTGAAAGTGGAAATGTCTAGTTTGAGAATCAGATGAAAGTTAATAACACTAAAATTTTAACTGTTTCATTGTCAAGGAACCTGTAGAAGCAACTATTGCAATCACTGTGACTTACACTCCAAGTTTAGCTATGGTAGCCATCTTTTCATATGCTGGGATCCCCACACAACTAGTGGAATTAAAGACCATCATGAGCTTTCTGGTGGAGAAGACTAGTTGGTGATCCGCGTAAATGCGGATCACCATAGATTTCGTTAGAATTTTTTTCTTTATTCATGTTTCTTTCTGGTCTTTTTTGTGGACGCGATATCTCAAGAATGAAGACAGTAATAGTCTTGTAACTTGGCATAGTTATGTCCCATGTCAATATCTCGACATGGTTATCTGGTCAATGTGATAGATCATCTATGATGTCATTTATGACGTCAAAAGCCAAAAGTTAGACTTAGCCTTTATTTGCGATATCTCAAGCCGGCAGTCGACTTAAACAACGAAATTTGGCAAAGGTCAAGTTCAGGTCAAGGGTCAACTTTTGGACCATACCTTGTGTGCGTGCGCGTCACGACGGGCGCGTAAAATGCAAAAAAGCTCCAAATCACTTCTTATTGACAGATCTATACGTTTCAGGTCATTTGGAGCATTTTGGTGCACGCGCATACGCGCGCGTTTTTTCGTGCGCACCCCCTTCCCGACACAATACCATCGTTTTTTCGATAGTTTTGGATGTCTGACTGAATTCTCCATCAATTAGAACCCTTTCCCGACCAGCCGGACCCAAAATATCGCTTACAAGTCCAAACTAGACTAGAAAACGTCAATGACGTAGCGCTCATCCGGCATCTCGCAACATCATATATCCGAAATTTCATGTGGTACAATTTTATACTGGTGAAAAGATTAAAATTTGATGTCCCGGAAGGAACATGAATATAAAAAAAATCGAGTGAGAAAAATATTAGTTTCATGCCCTGGAAGGGACATGAAAAAAAAAATAATAATATAAAAGAATAATAATAACTACATGAATTATATATGATTGCATCCCCAGATCCCTTCCGGGGCTCCATACTGATTTTTGTTGTTGGAAAAAGCACATTTGAAGTGGAACCAAATTAATAGGTACTTGATATGAATAAGAACTGAAATAAATTTCTGTTATTTTTGGAATAAATTTGCATAAATTACCATAATTAATCAATGGAGTATAATTTCAAAATTCTGTGTTAACGTTTAATGTGCATAACTCAGCCCTACCAAATAAAGTAATCACAATTAAAATTGGTTGAGAAATGAAGGAGAAGAAGCATTTTTTGTGATTTCGAATAAATTTGCATAAATTAAAAAATATAATGAATTTCACGATTCTGTGTAAAAGTTTTAAATCCCCCACCTAGCCCTATCATATGAAACAATCAGAATCAAAATCGGTTGAGAAATGACGAAGAAGAAGCATTTTCAAAACTGTGGACGGACGGACGGACGGACGCCGGACGCCACGCCATGGCATAAGCTCATCGGGCCCTTCGGGCCGGATGAGCTAAAAACGTAAATGCGCGCGCATGCGCCTATTGAATTGCAGCATTTTTAAATTGCTCATGACTCTCTAGACTTTACGGTGACCCACACTTTTTATTGCTTATTCTGATAGACTATGATGCGCAGATGACATTTCAAGCATCACTTTCTATGCCAAATTGTTGTGACGTCATCCATGACGTCACAAACAAAAAACAAGTTTTGTCCATATTTCATGACTGGAGATGAGTAATTTGACCAAACTTGGTGCACAGTAACTTCAGGTTAAACATCATCACTGGTGCTAATCATATGCGTGCGGACGTCGCGATAAACGCGTACGCGCGCATTAAATTTTAATTCTTAAGTTAGTCCTAACTCTCTGGAATTAATGATGACCCCTGCTTTGTATTGCTTATTCTGATAGCCTATCATGCGGAGATACGATTCCGTACATTCCTTTCCATGCCAAAGTGTTGTGACGTCATCTATTACGTCATAAAGAAAAATTGTGTTTCTTCCATATCTCATGACAGGAGTCGAGTAATATTACCAAACCTAGTACACAGTTACTTCAGGTCAAAGGTCATACCTGGTGCTAATCATACAAGCGCGCGCGTCGGGACGAACGCGTAAGCTCATGTCGAATGTGGAATAAATGTTTGATGGAGAATTTAAAGTGATGTGGGACATGTTTCAGCAAGTAATGATACCTGATTTAGATGGTTGGTCACATGTGCTTTACATTTAATGATTGTAGCGTTTACGCGGATCACCAATTCGTCTTAGTGACAAATTAAAGTCTAGTTTATTAATGTATTCAAATCTATGGCTGTTTCTTCCTTAGGTGTGTAGTAATGAGTTATTCCATTTACTTTTCTCAATAAGTCTCCACATACAGATTGATTTCAGTACTTTCTTTTTTACAGAAGAGAATATATTTCACTCTTTGTTCTAAGACTGCATCATGACGACAAATATGTTAACTTGTTATTTTGTAAAGTTGTCATTTTGGCTCTTTTATACAACTGACATGTGCCAATTGTTTAAATCACTTTGATTAATTTATACTATATGTGCTCATATAGTTGGTTAAAGGTATGTCATATCTGTTATACCTAATATTTTATGCTTTCTGGCAATTCATTTCATTTCATGACTTTTAGAAATATTGCTACATAATATTTACAGTACATTGGACCACTTTGAAATTCAGAACTGCTGAAAGAGCTTGCAACCCATATACTCAAATAAATAAATTTGCTGATTTTGTACAAATAATCAATAAATAAAATAAAATGACTTTTATAAGTTTTTATTTGTTGACTCTGCTGATATATGACCACAAAACCACAGACAGACAGGCACTCAGGCAGAACCCTATAATTGCTGATATACGTGTACTAATTATTCTAATTGGTTAATTACCTCATTGCTGTCTGTTTCAGCTGTAAACAGACATACATCACCACAGACAGAAATAACAACAGGTGAATGTGTCGTCGCTGTAGATTACCACCAGACATGAGATTGTCTCAAGTCATTTCTTAGACAGCACGCATGAAGCAGTAGCAGCTGCTGAGGTTTGAGAGAAGCCTATATCTACTTTCATTAAATGTATGGGAGTCAGTATGTGAGAAAGATATGTATTTCTCTATCTTTCCTTGATGTACTATTTAGGTACTACTCTAAGATGCCCTTTAGTCTTGTGTTTATTCATTGTGTTATTAGTTCTTTCAGACCTTACTGAAATTTGCAATTTAAGCATAATCATCTTTTTCTTCATTTTGTTATTATTTATTATTATTATTATCATTATCATTATCATTACTATTATTATTATTATTATTATTATTATTATTATTATTATTATTATTATCATCATTATTACTATTACTATAATTACTAATATTATTGTGAACATCATTCTTCTTTTTCTTAGTAGCAGTAGTAAAGTAGAAATTGAACTGAAAGTAAAGCTTATTTTAAAACCATATTTGTACCTGTCCTCAATACAAAAGGCTATTTGTACTTTACATTTGATATAAAGGGTACCCCCCCTACATTTGAGGGAAACCCTTGTCTGTCCACGAAACTCGGGCCAAAAAATGTGACATTTGTGGAAAATAGAAAACATGACAATGCCTGGATTGTTGTTGGTGTTTCTATTTCAAAAGGTGCATTTCAAAGAACCTTGATCAGGATACATGTTTTGAAGGGAAAAAGAGTATCTTCACAGGCATGTCAAAAATTGGTCATATGTCAATGTGTGTGAAAATTACCGACTCTACATGGACACTGGTGTCCATGTAGAGTCGGTAAGTAGTATTGCCTGTGCTTTCTAAATGATAAGTGATATATGTCTCTAAATGTATCACAAAGTTTCTAATAACCACCTCTCTGAATGAAAGTAAAAACATTGTAAAATAAAACAACTAATGCTCTTAAAATACAGGTTAATCTCCATTTTGTATTATCAGAATACGCTACAGGGGGTGCGACAGCACCAGTTATGTTTTTGTGTATTTTTTAGTTTTTTTTATTGTAACCCCTAAAATGTTATAGCAGGAGGTACCCCTGTTGAAATTCTACTCCCTCAGAGTATTTTTCTTCCAGGACATTTGAGTTTGTTTTTGCCCAGGACGTGTCATGTGCTTCAAAATACGCGCCACTAACCGCGACACCACATTAATTTCTCCTTACATTTTCTTTTTCCTGGGAAAAAATGTGGATTGATTTAGGGCAAATTTTTGTTGTGTCAAGTTCCTTACTCAGTAGCCCTTGATAAATTAAAGATTAAAGGGATTCAATTTTATTGGTTATTCCTGTCTAAATGAGTTACTTTTACCCGACACTACATTGAATTTTAGGTGCGGACACCACAGGGTTAGTGGGCGGTATCAAGTTTTTTCATGAGGCACCAATTTTCAGATTTAGCGCATAGATAATTTTATGTTATAGAAGGTACATGGTTTCTGATAAGAGCCTTGACTGTAACATTTATATTTCCTTTTTAATTATTTTGATATGATATTACTGACTTTCAAAATGATTATTTCATATTTTTAGCATTTTCCATGTCACACTTGTTGACTAAAAATAGGCTTGGTGGACACCACACAATTTATAGTCAGCATTAAAAAAAAAAATAACAGTTTCAGAGGTACCCCATGGTTCGATTTTGTGTTGATATGTTAGTATGGCGTTCTGTCAAAATAATAACCCTGTTGATTAGTTATCAATTTGAGGCCAAAATTTAGAATGCCATTGTTACTATGGGAATGACCTCATTTTTTTGAAAAAGGTCCCAACTTCGTGACAAACGCCATATGTACATCTTGAAAAGAAGAAGAATGATATGGCATTTTCACATACACATTCTACTAACTATTACAAACACAGTGTACAGCATTTGCTGAAATCTCCAACTAATGTACATAATTTTTCAACATTTGATACCACATTTCAATTTTCATGATCATTTTTTTTTTATTATTAGTTTTTGAGAAGCCGGGGCATTGGACAGCAAAATATCATTCATAGGAAACTTTATATCTGGGGCAAATATAATTAATAATCTTCTTTGAAATATTCAAATGCAAGCCAAATATATTTTCAATACATTGAATCATTAGAGGGCAATATCTACTAATACATACTGTTTTGCTTTGTATACATTCGAAGCCTGATTGCAGCTCATTTGATCCATGAGTTATTTTGGTGGTATTCAAATCAGAAACACAACCTTCCAATGAAGCGGCGAACTTTATCATCTGGGGTCAATTATGTAGCAACACTCTCTATGTATTTATTTCATGTTCTCTTGGCTGGTTCACCTGTGACAAATTACCTGTTTGGGTTCTCTTATGTGTAAAAAACACTTCCATGCATAACTGATGACAGCAGATTGTTTGATAATTGAGTGAAACTTCCCATGTTTTCTCATTTTTCATACAAACACATATACAAACTGTATAACACCAAACACATGATATTTAATGAAAAGAATACCATTGGGAAACTGAACAGAAATATGTCTGATCTATTTTTGCTTGTATCACTTTTGATGTTGGGATGACTGGGATGAAATTACTTCCTCCACTCATTTATCAATTATCATTGATTGTATACAGATCAATAATGACAGGGGTAAAATGTCAGTCATACATTAATATTCTATCCTTGTAAACACACAAACAGACAAACATAAACACACATACAGTTGAAACCATGATAACCAAAATTTAAAAAACATCAGAAATCAACAAGTTAATATATTCATGCTAACATTGCAACATCCCAGAACTCAAGGTAAAAACTTGTGCAATCATCGGATGATGCACACATTTTGGATCACATTCAAATTGTTCAAATCTGTTGTATCCATTCAACTTTACCATTTGGATGGATTTCATCAGTTTACAGACTTACTGGAATTACATCGGGTCCTTTGATCAATTATTTAATGAAACTAATATTTTTGGTTAATCTGAGCTTATCTTTGTACAAAATGATTAGGAAGTTTAATGAGTGTACTCCAGAATTCTAAAGAAAGGAAACAAACAGGTCTTTCAACTTTTGAAATATCCTCATATCTCCTGTCCAAGTAATTCTACTTCACATGCAGGAAGACTGATATGACGTCAACAAAACCACAGGTACAAATGGAGGATTAAACTTTCAAAGCAAGCATAACAAAATGATCCTAAAACTTACCCAGATCATTAATTCCAACCTAGGAACCATGGTAGACACAACGCCAACACACTGTCTTGGCGAGAAGCACATCCAAGGATAATCTTAATCCAAACTTAATCCACGGATAAAATGTCAGAGGGGGACGCTTACCCCCGACGTGGCCAAAGTTGCAGATATAGATGGATCCATGGAGATCATTGCTGGCATTAAAATCCAGTCCTTGTAAGTCCCTGTCAAAATTCCGACCAACGTGTTAATTTGTCTCTTACGCAAGTTATTAGCGGTATGTACATTGCACCACACTGGCTGTTTATACACATACGCAAACACTACGCTACATTGTGAACACACATGAGGCATCAAAAATACTTGGCTTGTATGTAGTAGCTTCCTCCCCTGACATAAAGACTGTTCACACACGTGGAGATGACACAGTGAGGGGGAAATCTGCTGGAAGGGGTTATACACGGAGATAAATGCCGTCAGTCGAGGTGCACCCAAGGAAAATATGTTTTTGTTCCAAAGACGGGCCACATTTGATGAGACAAAGCCAAGAGATTTGTCACAGCAACATAGATAGACAACTGTCGCAAGGTGGAGGGGAGAATAAAAAAGGGAGGGGGTCACAAGGTTGTTTGGAATTGTTTTCGGGAGGGATTGGGTGTCAAAACTGAAGCGAGCGAGGTATAGCGTAGCATCCGCGATATCATCACTGATCACACATCAATAATCCTTGCATTGTCATGCTCTCATCGGGTCAAACCCGGGGTATTCAAAGTGTGGACCAACCAACTTAGCAGATCAACAGGTGACAGAATGATGGGAGCAGTGTCACACGTCAAAGACAGATGCTCATCGTTCGGACTGAAACAGGAGTAGACCGACGATTTACACATTACGGGTAGTGATGCTATAGACTGTAAGCAGCTGCATGACTATCTGTTTCTGAGTGGTTGCACAAAAACAACGTAATAAGCTCCACATTACCGCAAAAACAAAACTTCTGCCAAAGCTCTTGTTTTGATGTTCCCCAAAATACATCAACACCTTTGCGAGCCAAAGTTTACTCAGAAAGCACAAGGACTGCTCCAATATACATTATCCCCATGGAGAATACAATTTTCAAATGTGTTGAATTGCAGTACGGTTATATCCACAAGAATGCATGCATTTGATGGTATTTCCCCTAAAACAGGACACACTGATGTTAAAATCTCGACTTGAAGTATAATACATGCATTAATCATCAGCAACTCACAAAAGCTCTGAGAGCTCATTCCAACGTGAACTTAACCATACGGTCGTCTGCGTGGCCACTGTGCATGGCAACCAACGCACTGAAAAAAAAAGACTGGTAGCAATTCCTCCCAAATAGTTTTCAACGACAGAGTTCACTGAGCAGGTAATGTGTGCCATGCATACAAATGTGATTGCTCAACCAAAATTATCTAATTAGTCTGAGGTCATGAGGCAGTCTTTGCAACCTGTTGAACGTGTAAATTCCCTCTCGAATGAGGAATGACGGCCTCTTTTCGCAAACAGAAGCAGTTTCCTGCCAGAGTGCTACGTTTTGAAAATAGACTTTCAGGTGACTACAGATGTACATAAAGAGTCATACAGGATGCATTTAAACAGAAAACCCCGAGATGACATAATTTTATAAGTCATGATTTATCATTCTTATCCTCATCTTCATCATCATCATGACCCCACTACTATCACCACCATTCAATAGTACTAATCATGAATATGCAGATACCTGGAAAGCATGAATATTCATAAGCTACCTGATGCAGCACTTATGCATATTCAGCAGTTCCTGAACTATTAAATCTGAAAACCACACGCATCACACAGAAAACTCAGATAATAACCCCCAAGTCTCAAGCTGATCTCAAACTTCATTGCGTGTGTATTTCCTTGACAAAAATCAACAGCAGTCCAATGTCCCTGAAGAATTGTTTTACGTCACAAGTTTAGGCAACCACACAGGCCGTAACTATTTTCACACAAGCTCCAGATCTATAGTGACCTATGTTTCATATGTGGTAATGACACATGTTATAGTTATGATTTGTATCACATGCATCAGTTGATAAAACAGCTAACATAAAATCAGCTTCAAACTAGCTACTGTATACGCCATATATTTCGGCGTGCCAATATTTTCGCGATTTTGGCTTCAAAACGGGAATTCGCGAGGGTATATTTTCGCGATTTTATTGTATTTGCATTCACTTTGTACAGAAATGTCAGGAAGTGAAAATTTTCGCGTTCAGTAAGTCGCGAAATTCGCGAAAAATAAAACACCGCGAAATATTCAGCGTATACAGTACATTCATAGGTGTAACTAACCGGTTTTAAGTGTTAGATGATGCCAAACAGGCTGAAGGCTATTTCCTTTCTTGGGAAATCAGAGATTTTCTTACCCTCCTAACAATTATAATCTGCATTCCAAATATGTTTTCAGTGATTGGTGGATTTCAGAAACTCTGCATGGATAGATTAAATACCCTTGCCCTATATATTCTTGCACAATCAAAAATATAACAGTTTTCAAAGATAATTCTGTAAGCAGTCAAAGAGAAAAACTATTACTTGTTATTATATAATTTTTCATTTTTTGACATATACTTTGCATATTACAGAATCTTTTGATAAATATATCATTACAAATATTCTGGCATGTAATTTTCTATGTCGGGCCTGTGCAAGTTAAAAGGAGTTAAATCATCAAGAAGAATTTCTACATTGAAGCAGACGGAAAATTATAGGAAATGCATGTTCTCTACTTTTAAAAACAAGAGACAAATGGAAAATTGCAGTTTCATAGTAAAGGTCAACTTAAGTTCATATTAGGCTGGAGAGAGATTACTCAAGATATGAACACCGTTTTTTTTGGGGGGGGGGGGTGACTTTGACATGTGTAAATTTCAGTACTTATTCTTCTCTTGTTATACAATGAGAAGAATATGTGTACAAATGTCAAAAAAAATGTATGTTTGTTCTTTTTATAGCAATCTATTTACTGTAATAATTCCATACCCATTCAATTGATTATTTTCATGTCACCAAAATAAATGCCTATGTATAGTTTTGGTTGCTCACACAAATTTTCATCATTCTTACACCAAGTACTGTATACTATACCACATCAAACTTATTGAAAATTGTTTATGACATATATTGTGATTTTTTTTTTTAAATTACTAGAGAACAGAGAACAGATATCACTGTGTACATTTTCCACAAAAAAGTCAGGGGCAGCCCACCTCTTTTCTATAATTAACTTCATGAATTTCTCCCAAAATGGAAGTATTACAGATCATGTGGTTTTCATGGGATTTACAGATTATATGTGACCCATCACCACGATACCCTGATAAAGTGGGACAACCCAAAAGTGAGAAATGGCCAAATATCATAATTATGATATGTATGTGTGAAGTGTCCTCAAAAATCAAAAGTTGTATGACCTTCATATGTTGCAAAAGTTTGAATATTTATATTTTTCATCCAAACTATTTTTCTTTCTATGTTTATGTTTCATACATGTAAGATGTGCGACTTGATATCAGTGTATGTGGTGACAGGTCACATATATGACCGTCATCATAATACCATAAAGTCGCACAACCTAAAGGTAAGGAAAGCACCAAATATCATAATTATGATATCAAGTATGAAAGTGAAGTGTCCTTAGTAATCAAAAGTTGTATGACCTTCACATGTTACAAAAGTTGTAATATTTATATTTTTAACAAAAGTATTTTTCTTTCAATGTTTATGTTTCATAAGATGTGCAGCTTTATCACGGTATCATGGTAACAGGTCACATATGTATATAAGTCTATCTAAAAACAAAATAGAAATTTTTATTTTTTTTGCCATTTACCAAAACTATACACTCCCGTTGACGATTCATCCTCACCATGTACATCATAAAATGGTGTGATAATAACTACATTTAGATCTATGAATATATAACTAAGCCTACAGGTTATCCATGAGTTTTCTAGAATTTGCTACATTAGCAGCTAATTTCCAAATGATTATTTCCTGTAAAACTGATTTCTTTACTTCCATTCATATAAAATCCCACCTGTAACATGTGTCATGGGTATACCTTCACTCACTATCTCATTCTTGCTGCTAATTTTGGCTCATACTTTTTGTTTGTAGATCTCTCAGTACTTTCCCTTAATTTTCTGTTGCACTTGTCATCGGAAACATTCTCATTCTATCCGCCAGGAATGATACTCATGGCCACTATTTTTAAACATGTTGCACAAGTTTACTGTGTGTCTTCCTAAATGTAAACTGATTCATTCTCAGATATAAATAGAACTTAACATAAACACTCCTAGTTTACACATTTTAAGTAGCACATGCAAACAGTGCTTCAAATTGGCAACTTGGCAACAAACAAGGCCTTGTTAAGCGTGGCCCAATCATTTAACGTCAAGTTCAATCTACTGAAGTGCATTTTGGTCATATTTATAGAAGATGACTTCTTGTGATCTTCTAAATACTCCTCTTAGACTAAAAAAATATATTACACTACAGTAGACAGTCAATATGATATATATAAAACAAGTGTCTTATCCGTTTGAAATACAGAAGATGTATTTGTCTACTGTTTGAAAGTTCGGGGGGGGGGTCTGTACAGTAACACGCATCCATAAATACATCTCACCATCAACTTTACAAGCCTTTCAATGTAGTGGCAAAATTTAACAAAATAGTAAATCTCACTTTAAAGTGAGAAACCACACATTATCTTAAAGAAGGATATTTAAGTTAGTCTAAGTTTCTTTTAAATAAATTTGTTTATTAATTTACTGTAGTATAAGTTAGTAAAAATTTGTAATAATATTGAATTCCTAAATAAGTATATTCTGTAATGCTATGTCTAAATGTTAAGCGTATAGAGAAACTAATTTGTGTATTATGCTCTATATGAATGCCGAGTTATTAATATTATTATGTTAGCCCTCTAACTCACAACCTTCAACACCCATATGCATCAATTTTGTTTAGGAGTGGCTAAGTACCCTCCCCAAGGCAAACAAAACTAACAAACAATTGACTAAAACCTACAAAATTCAAAAGACTTTAACCCCTTACTGTCCTAATAATTGAACAAAGATATTTAAACATACGTGTAAGTGATCACCTAGAGTAAGGACGTACACCAAAATCATTGATAGAATAGAAAAATGACAGAAGAGATTAAAAAAAAGCATCTGTAGAAAGGTACTTTGAAGTTACATGTATGAGTAAAGATTTTTACAAATATGCAAAGTCTGATATTCAATGCATTTGATGTATAATTATTCATATTTTTGCCCCCCCCCAAAAAAAAAACACACCAAACAAACTGTAATATTATAAGAAGCATAAGAGACCACAACTAGTCAAACAGTGAATAAGTCTACATATCTAACAACCAATTTTGAAGGTCATCATGATTGCAATTATTCTAATCAATGAAAAATTGTATAAAGGCCAAATTTTGGAAAACATTCATGAATGCAGATAACAAGATGTTGTTATGATGAGTCTGTAAATCAAATCCCACATTGTTAAACAAAGAAATTATGATCAATTTTGTCCCCAAAAAGTGTCTAATCCAGCAACAGCTAGCTAGCCTAGGAAAAGGTGTCGATTGGGGAATTGGTTATGAAGGTACATTTAATGGCCATAACTTTTGGACCAATAGGAAGTCAGGAAAGGGGAAATTTGTTGGACCATATCCAAATAATAATCAGTCTTTATGACGCATGTAGTTAATAAACAGGTAAATGATAATCTAGATTGACCAAGCAATGCCAGACAAATATGGTCATAAACTTCCTTTTCAATAAATCAGCAATCAGAGTGAGGTGATTTCTGAAATCCTCAAAGGAATTCAAAATTTGAATTGTTTTGATAAGTGGTTTTAAAGTAAATAGTCAGAAATATACATTGATGCATATGGATGAGTTACTATTGCTGTAAAAAAAAAAAGTAATTTTCTTTCACACATATACACACACACCTTCACACAAAGACACAGATACACACATACAAATAATTTTGCAAATAGTAAATAAATTTATACAGAGGGGAGATGAGACAAAATGAGGAGCCTATCTACCAAGAGCCTCATTAAGCACCCCCCCCCCACCCTAAGTAGGGTGGAGTATGAATAATAGAAGACACATTGCTTAAATGAAAAACATATAATAGTATGTGCATCTATATACATACTCCTTAACTCATTCAATACTAGAGCCTGTCCAGAGTAAAATAATCACTACAAATTTGCTTTCTCATCAAATTGGCAACATACTGGATTAGTCTATTATATATAAAGAGCAATGGGTATTGAATGATATGTCAAACATTAGCCTAATTAATTAATTATTTACTGGGGAAAATTTTAAGATCTTATTTTTCTGTGAAATTTAAGACTAAAAATAATTTTTGATTGGATAACTTTCATTTTTAAACAACTTAAAATAGAAAAATACGTCTGTAAAATGTGTTTCTCAATTAGTTCAATACATCACCCACTAACAAAGTGGAACAATCCAAAGCCTCATCATAACAACAGCCGTTGCCAGTTTGATAAGTTTATGAATATTCTAGTTTAATCTCATTCAAATATTCATAACAAAATGAATATTCATAATGACATTGTAGCACCCAGTTCACTGAATAGCTAACATTTTTCTCTACTTTAGCATATTCATTAGATGGGGTAAATACAGCCACATTCCAGGATAAAAAGGCACAAAAGAATATATCTTTTTGAAAGTATTGAAGAACTTCTATAAAATTACAGAAGAAAATTAATGCAATTGTTCATCCATATGTAGTATATAGTCCATTTTGGTAAAGATGGAAAGAATTAATAGTATGAACAAAATTAGAATGAGCTGCATAGCAATAATAGTAGAGGATCAGCCTGTAGGTCCCGTGACCAAAGTCTAGGAACAAAGGTTTGAAAGTGGTTTCAGATTCCCTGATGGATATTGAACATTTTTTACTTGAGCTGGCCGCTATGAACTTCCGGGCATTTTGGGTAGGGGTCAATTAACCCGTTGGCTACGGGAACCGGATGTGCCCTGTGTTAAGTCTATGGGATTTTCAAAATCTCGGAGGCAACGGTTTAAAGTTCACACAGGGGTCAAAAATCGAGGTTGTCTAAATTGTGTCAACATGCATATCAAATTACTCGTCTACTCACAAGGATTCCAAAAATGTATACTTTGTTTATGCATCTGATCTCAAATGAGGGCGCTACAGCCCAAAATATGAAAAGGTCACCACACTTTCGATTTCAGGTCAAAATGGTTCCTTGACCAATTTTGATGATTTTTGTGTCTAATCATATGTTTTCCTACATGAGAAATACAATTATATATGTTTTAAATGGAGAAATTGGATTCTTAACCTTGAAATTAAAAAATTTGTGCGCCACAGTAAGTCTATGCAGCCATATGCTATACATTATCATTGGATCATGATATTATACAGTGTGTCCCAGAAAAAAGGAAACCGAGATTGATGAAGATTTTTTTATATCTTAATAACAATTATGAAAAGAATATCGTACATAGTTGGAAAGCATATTTTCTCTTCTTTAATTTGATACCAGTCACAAAGATTTCCATTCACGCATGACTGAGCAAAGACAATCAGAAGGGACACAGGTATAAAAACATTTGCACCAGCAAATTTGAAATTCAAACTGTCATGCATGAATGTATTCAGAATATCTTCGATATTGAATGACATCATTAAAATGCCTATTTTATCTGCTTTCATATGATACCACATTTGTGAAAAATGAGCGATTCATGAGTGAGAAAAGACAATTTGAAAAGATGTTGTTTTCAGAAATGTTCCAAAATGCATTCATTAACCCTGTTTTCTTGATTTGGCAGCCAGCAACCAAGAAATTACCCTGCGAACATTATTCGGAGCCTATTGTTGTGCCCAGTGCAAGGTATTGTGTGAAGTCAACCGTGCGTGAACCTTTTTGTTCAGCGCGCTTCTAAATGGTCAAAATGCATTCATTCTAAAAGTCACGCTAAAACAAGCATGTTTTAATTTTACTTGTTCTCCGGCATACATTATTCATTTTTTACGCTTGAGGTGTCAGATAAAAGTAGAAATTATGAATTTTTATGTCATGCTTTTATTTTTAACAAATAATTCCATTTTATACCCTGAAAATGCACTCAAAGATGGAATATGCGCCTGCAAATGAAATTTTGGTAGCACCAATATCCATTGTTTTAATTCCACAATGCATGAACAATAAATAATAAGTTATGCATCAAATGAAAGAAGAGGAACAGAGCTTGAATGATACCTAATTCATTGAAGAAATTATTCATTATGATAGAATATTTTTGGTATGAAATCCGGTTTCCTTTTTCTGGGACACACTGTATTATGCTTTAAATTTCAAGGTTAAGATTCAAATTTTTTTTTCAGTTAAAAAGTACATAGTTGAATTTCTCATGTAGAAACACATATGATTAGACACCAAAATCATCCAAATGGGTCATGGTATCATTTTGACCCGACATCAAAAGTGTGTTGACCTTGTCATATTTTGGGCTGTAGCGCCCTCATTTGAGATCAGATGCATAACAAAGTATACATTTTTGGAATCCTTGTGAGCAGACGAGTAATTTGATATGCATGTTACACAATTTAGACAACTTTGATTTTTGACCCCTACCCAAAATGCCCGCAAGTTCGAAGTGGCCAGCCCAAGTCAAAAATGTTCACAATCCATCAGGGAACCTGAAACCACTTTCAAACCTTTGTTCCCAGACTTTGGTCACGGGACCTACATGCTGGTCTTCTACATACAATGAAAGTTTGTGCTTGCAGATGATCAAGTCCCATTAAGAACCAATACAATTTTATATTTGATAACAAGAATACAAATACAAAAGTGATATGGTTAAAGGAAGAAGGAGCCAGCAACTAACAGGTATAAGTCAATGCCAACCAATCAGATCGCACCTGCACTGGTCTGGAGCTGACCATGCATGCCACCCGACATGTGTTAGTTACGCCGTGGTAATATATGCACTGTTTGAATCAATATGCTCCTCGCCCTATAACTGTTTCTGCAAGTCTTATCCTGGGTTGAAGTTTGCAAAGACGTAAAATAAACACATATTAACTAATTTATAGGGCCTTGCTGAGGGGAAGTATCACACAGTACCCTTTATTTAGGCTGGCTTTATCACCATGTACCATAATTCTCACAATACTCACAATGTCATTTTTTTCCCTAATTTATGCCTGTTAGTTGCTGGCTCCTTCTTCCTTTAAAGCATGAGCATGTCAATATTACAACAGGTATTGGCTATTGCAATTATTAACACTATTTTTGGTGGCAGTCAAAGGGTTTAAGAGTTTTTACATTGCATACTGCGGCTGCTTGTGACATGATTTGGGGCCGCTTCCTTTACATTTAGTTCTCCTCACGTTCAATCAAAAACCTGAGATATCGACAACGAAAACACACATCACACATTACTCACTTGACATCGATACTCTTGTCAAAACATCTCATGACTGCATCCCACGTAGCTCCATGAGTCAATGTCAGCAACAAATGTGTGCAACATGTATGTCAACGAATCAAGTCATGCTATCCCACAAAATTCTAATGTTTTGATATAAATTTGAGAGTATCATTTCAGCTTGTGGTGTTATCAAATGGCAAATACCATGCATGGTATTTTTGGTCATACACACACACACACACACACATATTCAGAAAAGTGTGATACATGATACTAGTTTCGCAACTGACAGGTGTGCCAGTATCATTCTTCAAATATAGGTACCACCATTAGATCCAGACTGTACAAAGAAAAAAATAGAGACTAGAAACCCCCCCCCCCCTTTACTCCCTCTCCCCTGCCCCAGCCCCCCAAATAGATTTCTTTTCAGAAACTAACCCCAAATGTTATGATAAACGGAAGTTGTCATGCAAGCAATTGAGGTCCCTCCACCCAGCAGGCTCTGTGCCAGTGGGCCAGGCAGGGGCACTTTTGGACATATCTTAGTTTCCTAGTTTCAAAAGAGATGCAGATATAGACAAAGTAGATCTATATTTACATTACTGAATGTACACATTCATTTAGAAAGACACACAAACACACACACAAAAAAGAACATCAAAATGCACTCTCATTTATCTTTAGCCTTAGCATTATTGCTAATAGCATTAAGGACTTACACTTTAGTACAAGTACATGTACAAGTTATGTGGCAACTGAAATATTGTTACTCATTTGACATAAAACTTGACACATTTCATTAGTTATTATTTATAGGAAACAATGCTCACATTATGGTGTTATTTTTTCCACTTATTCAGCACTCTAATAAATGTCACAGCAAGTTCGTTGACAGAAGCAATTTAGATATTGTGATTCCATCTGTTGAATTCATCATCACCCTAACCAATATGTGATGTGTTGTCAAAAATAACAACATACCATAGTGATTTTCTCTTTATATTCAATTCTTGATATGATAGCTATTCTGTAAGTGACTCAAACTTTGAAATAAGGATCACAATTACACGAAGATTCAATGATGGAAATTGAGGTTAACATCAGATAAAAACATAAAGTTGTTTGATGTATATACAGTACATTTGTTTGATGTATATACAGTACATTTATATTCCCTTTTAGCTTTTACTGACAGAGGAATAAGAAATATTGCAAGTATTCAGTGGTTAGTTGTTTTTTGACACTTTAAACAAAATTATAAATTCAATGTCAAGTAGAATGAGAACTTCGGGCCTCAAAAAACAAACAAATGTGAGTGCCAATCAAACTGATTCTTTGTTTTATCACGTCAGTCATGTGGGATTAGTAACAGTTATTCAGCAAACGTCTTCACGGATTTGGGGGAAGTCCAGAAATCTGTGTTTGCACCATGTCTGGGTTTTACCCACAAAATGCCATACCTTGTTAGGGGGGATTCCCCCTACATTTGGCAGCAACATCAAACTTTTGATGAAAAGTTGCAAACCACGATACACATCACTCAGAGCTTAAACATGTATAAAAATCATGAAAAGGGTTAAAGTCATAAAGCCATGGCATTTTGTAGGATCTCAATCATAGGCATTACTTCAAATCTTTTGCTCTGCTTCATATGACATATTCACAGCCATTAAATCACAAGTATGATCTTTTCAGTTTCACATCTCAAAGTCACATTCCTAAGTTTTGGGAATAAACAAGTGCTGTATTAAATTAACCTTCATAGCTAGTACATCAAAGGCGGGATCTGATCACATTTTAATTCTACAGCAGCTGTTATCTTATGTATTTGCACAGACATTGAAACAATCATACCTGCCAAAAAATTGAGAATGTAAGCATATAGCTAAACTTTCTGAACTGTATTTGACCTTGACCATTTAATGACTGGCAGATTACAAAAAAAAATACACTCATCTCTAAATGGATCAGAATTAAATAATCAGCAGAAAAGGTATTAATCTTAATCCGTTGGAGACTAAGTACGGGTTAACTTGTGTTGGGGTTTATGAAAAATGCTTGTTATAGTGAAATCAAATTGTCACCAATGGGTTAATGTGGTACAATATCCCAGTTTGATACATCATTGGCACATCAATTTTACTGTGTAAAAGCATATGTGGTACTTTTGAAACAGCAACCATATTTTTAACTTCAAGCAAGCAATGAATAGTTGATAACCCTTTTTGTAGCAATATCCCAATTGTTGATATTGTATGATATAAGATCACTGCATATTAAAAGTCACGCTTAACTTTATTTTCAACTAGCCAGGCAGACTAGTAAGCTTAAATTTTGGGTAGTCCACTAGTCAGTCTGACTAACCCGCCCCCGAAAAAATTGGAATATTTTTTTTTAATGTTACATACTACACACTAAAGTAATATTTTGGCTAGCCATGCAGACTAGTTACTTTAGATTTTGGCTAGCCCACCATGATTTTTGCTAGCCATTGCTAGCAGGCTACTGTTAATTGTAAATACTGATATTATCATATACACTGTAAATTTCACAGTGGTTTTACTTTCCCAAATTTTGCGACAAAACCACTTAAATTTTCACTTCATTATGAGCCTAGATACAAAGAGAATGGAAATGCAATATTGCAGAAATAAACTCTTGTAAAATCCTTAGCTAGAAGCAAAATCACAAAAATATATACAAGACATATATGGCATACATGTATGTAGTACTGCACTGATGAAACCTGTGCATAAAATCCATTTTTATGGGAAGGGTTTTGTTTTGTTTTTGCTGCACAGCGGCTATCAAAGGGAAACAGGTCATCTGCTATTCTGCAAATTGATCTCATGTAAAGATAAATTGATTATGTTTTAAGTCCTCTATCTAGAAATGGATAGTATTTGATTTGATTATAATCAAGTACCTTTTCTTCTAGAATAGCAGACAGTCATAAGCTTCAAGCAAAACTGGCACCCACACTTTGGTTGGCTTGGCATGGGATTGAGCAAATGCATAATCCAATAATATCCTTAACTGAAAAGTTGATTTCTTGCAATAAAACTTGAAATGAATCAGCAAAAATAAACTTTCTGGATACCTCCAGTCTCATAAATATAAATCTAGAGGTTTGGCTTCTACATTCCTTTTTAAAGAGATGAAACATCATTTTTTCAATCAAATTCCTCGGACTCATTTCTGAAAATAAGCATCAAAGTGCATAGTCTGGCTTCCAGACACAAGAACTTATTCTATTTCCTAGAGAAATTAGGCCTACTATCAGTTGACTGTCTTGAACTAAGAATAGTTTTCTGAGGTATGACTGCATCACATATAGTGCGGGTGCGAAGCACCCGCACTGCTACTTGGAGGGAGAAAAAGTGGCATGGTCTGGAACCAAGACTACAAAGTTCATGACAGTTGTTCTAACAACTTTTTTAAAACGACATAGCACCACACTCACTAGACTTTACTTATCCTGGCATTTTGAGTTTCCATATTTCACTGACTAATTTCGGGCAATCAATTTCTCGTCAATCTTTTCAAAAAGTGTGTCATTGTCACTTTAACCTTTTGGGATGAAGGGCTGTTATAGAAGCCCAATACATCTCACACTTCGAGATGACTGGCTTCCACAGAAACCCAGAATATCCTAACTTTTTCATCTAAAGTGAGGTTACAGTGCCAACAAATTGCTCAGTACCACATTTTTACAAGTAAACACACAGAAAATTGTATCTTGTTTAGAGATGTTCTTGGCTTCTGTACAAACCCATCATCCCCAAAGGGGTCAAGTATAAAAAAAAGACTGAATTTACTTCAAAAAATTTCAAATGACATATCAGTCATCAGACACCATTTTGTACATTACCTAAAGGACAAAGTGAGGGTTCTCCACCCCCTTAATTCAATTTTCAGTACTTAGTTTCTTCAAAATAGAAATGTTTCGGAACATAAAGACACATGGCAACAAAAAGGTATTTTTTACGTACATGTAAGTTGTCATTCAGTGGGTTTTCAAAGTTTGGTATTGATAGGGTTAATCCATATTGCATCTGTAGGAACAACACATCAATCACTCCTTACACCACTAGGTGATGATGATTGTAATGCATCATCAATATGACATTGGTGTCAGTATTGTAAAGATGACTGTTTCACCTTCTTCCAAATTAGATTTTGAACCCCAAAATACCCTGGCTTTTCATTTTTCCTCTTTGCCAAATCTAGAAGCGCCACTGAATGACTCAATTTTGAAGGCTAAAGAGGGTTAGTAGTAATCCCACATGAATTTTGTTCATGTAAAGTTAAACTCAGTGTAACAGAGACAATGTTAATTATAAGACTTCCCAGACATGTAATTCAATTATGTCCTACATAACACCAAATATGTAAACATAAAAAACTGAACATTTTCCTGTACTACTGAACTATTAATTCAAATGATCAAAACTTGTAATACATTGTGCATCACAAGAAATTATTTCACAAAGTTTCTTGGAAATAATATAGGTAAAATAAACTAATGTAAACTAATTGGTATATTTAATTGCTGCATAATTATGTTCATTCTAATTAGGTTGATGAGGCTGTACATGTTATAGTTCTGGAATGCCTATCCTTCTGTCAAAGTTTATTAGACTAATAATCAACACTAATCACCTAGTGTCACGTTTATTATTGCTTTCAGTCACACATACCTCGCAGAAATGTGACTAATCTTTGATCTTGATTTATGCACAGGTACACATACACACTAGTACAAGTCAGTCAAGAATGAATAATTTACATTATGTGCATTATCTTCAAGTTAGCGTCATTTGGATAGATCTAGAGGTGTGACCTGTACTGGTAAAAGCAGATTCAATGAAATGGTAATAGTACAATCAGACAATATTTCATTTTAAAAACCCTCCAAACAAGTCTAGATTTTTGGTGTGACATCATTGAAGCAGACAGGCTAGCTGTGACAGGGTACGCAACGAGTGGCAAAAAGAGCTCCAATGAGGAAGTGACTCAGAGACATAGCAATCAGTTGGCTTAATGTACACTTGGGGCAAATGGGGAATTTGTAACAAAGGGGAGGGATAATAAAGCTTACCCCCCCCCCCCACCATTATAAAATTTTTCCAAGTAGGATACATGAAGATACACAGAATACCAAGTATGGGGGATAAAGATAGTATGGTTCAATTTTCTAACCTCATGTCTCAGGATATTCACATATTGACAAGAATAACTCAGAGTGGGTGGGAGAGGAAAGTCAAAATGAGTGCCTATATCAGGGGTTTTTAAATAGCAGCGC
>JZLH01S0044446.1:1203-16965 GCA_001188425.1 Eucidaris tribuloides
CTTTCCAAAACAAAAATCATACCTCTATATACCCGATTACGATCAAACTTTTATGATGTGTTTCCTGATTTTAATTTGATTATACATAATATTTCCAAATCTGCAATGTATGTACAATGTACTTATAAACATATGTGTAGAAGATGCCATGCGTATACACAGATTGTATCTTTTAACAAAGTAGGAGAAAAGGGGTTATTGTTTACATAAAATCATTAAAAGCGGTAAAAGTTCATTTCATTAAAGAGAACGACAAGATTAAAAGCAGTCATCAATTTAGAACACAATTCTTCCTGCTGAAAAAAAAATCAGATGTACACATTTTTTCCTCTTTGTTGTACAGTTATTATCCGAACATGCTGTAACGGTGAATTTTGTTGTTCAGCTTTGTATGGGATCCATTTCTATCAGGCCCAACTTGTTTCTCCTCAAGTGAACAAATCATTCCAGTCTGCACATTGGTACTAGGTGTTAAAAATAAAATTTGTTAATTTTGATAGGTAATAATACAAAAACTATACACCAGATAATACTGGCATGAGTTTGGGTTATAGCTGAAGAGTGAACATTTTTGTTGGAGGTGGTTTCAATACGATATCAATAATCAGTTTTATGTAATTCATACTTATTTAAACAGTTACAGTTCAAATTTTGCTCAAAATCCAACCCCCTGTACAAAATTGAGACTGTACAGAAATCAAATGGTGTGTGTCAGATGTGTGAGCCTTGTCCACGCACAGTAGCAACAGACAATGGATGTGGATAGAGTGAGTAGTCTAGCAGTCGCTAGCTACTAATGAATATTAATAAAGCATTTATCTCACTTGGATGTAATGAAACTCGCATACCAACGTTTCCAACGTGTGGTATGCCAGCCATTGTCCATTGCTTGAATGCTATTGTGTGGGGACTAGACACACACCATTTGTTTTCAGTGCAGTCTCAATTTTGTAGAGAGAGCTGGATATTCAGCAAAATCTAAACTCTAACATTTAAATAAGCATGAATTACATAAAACTGATCATTGATATCGTATTGAAACCACCTACAACAAAAATGTTCACACTTCAGCTATACCTCATACTCATGCTGGTGTTATCTGGTGTATAGTTTTTGTGTTATTACATATCAAAATTAACTAATTTTATTTTTAACACCTAGTATAACTCATTTGGTTATTCTCCCAAACATGTCACTGCCCTTCAACTAGGTTTCGCGTAATGAAGGAATCGTTATAATCAGGGGTGACGATACAGAGGGCGGGTAGGGAGGGGGGGGGCGCCATATTATATTTCAATGTAATGAAAATAAGGGGATTCTGAGTGTGTGTTTTTTTCTAAAATTTGACCCCCCAAAGATTTTTCTGTTAGGCCGTGAAGGATAATGTTGATTCCCCTCCCCCGACGAACCTCCCCTCCCCACCCCTACCTCCCCTCCCCTCCCCTCCCATTGAACGAGGACAAAAAAAATGCCGGGAAAGTTACCGAGAAAATTTTGGGAGATATTTTTTCCGACAACCCCCCCCCCCTCTCCCCCTTAAGCAGGTTTTCGCGCTTGCTGGTCGGGAAAAATTGGGCCGGGAAAATTGCCGAGTTTTTTTTCGGGAATTCTTGCACCCCCTTATGATTTTACCCTGGCGCCGCCACTAGTCATCATGGATGTTATGTAGTTACACCAGTCAGGCTCATGCCGTGGGTGCTGCAACACTCGCCGCATTTCTATGCACCCCGAGGAAATTTATATTTTAGTGGATGTTTAACCCCTTAACCTCTTAAAATTCTGCACCATTTTGTGTGTTTGTAATACACAATTTACATTTCGAGTAGTTTCTCAAATATGGAAGAGTTTCAGTGAAAGCAAGTTTCAGGTCATTGATAAATTATTATAGCAGCTCTACCTGAGAAAAATACAAATAAATATGAATAGCAGAATTCAGTGGTTTTTCTTTACCATTTACAACAAACTATCTATGATGTTACACCGCATAAAATAAAAAGTGTGTTTTCCCGTGACAGGCTGCGCCCTCGGAAAATAGTACAGTGTTTGTCAACTCGGAATCCATAACTTCAATTACAGGCTCTCATGCAAACTGAGTTTAACTCTTTACACGCTGATTTAGTCTGAAGCGATAATAATGACAATTATTCTCTTTCATGTTTTCTTTGAGTTTTCTGCCCCATTACGGTTTTGAAAAAAGCAATTTTTCTATAAATGTTACTTAGCACACTAGCTTTCTGTTATCTCCTGTACAAAGTGAAGAGAAAAATAATTATTACGATTGTTAACCCTAATAATACCGGGGGTAATGCCCCCCCCCACACATTTCGCGATTACGCCCGCCAGGCGAAATTTTTTGACCGCGCCATTTCACTGGCTTTTACTTTTCAAGTAATCGCGCATCATTTAAGACCATTTTCGAAAAAATCGCGACGTACCGTTACGACGCTGCCGACTTTTTGTACATGCATGCAACTCCAAAATTGCGCTCAAAACGTGATTTTGTGTACAAATCAATGCAATTGTATTTTTCAGCCAAATATCAAATGAATGACTATTGTTACTTTTACTGGCTGAAATGGATTAAGTTTAGTGCGTTTATGATCGCAAAAGTGTCCCGAAAAGTTCATCGAAAAAATAATAAAAACAAAAGGTCGAAAAAACAAGAATACATAAGAAATTCACCAAAACAATAAAATACATAGGAAATTAATTCTGATTTGGCAATTTTTTTTTGTAGATAAATTGTTTGAAATGTCAAAATTGAATATTTCACCAAAATTAGCATCTCTAGCTATTGTAGTGGAGATGTAGTGAAAACATAATTCATACACTTATTTGCATAATTAATTACTTAAAAAATATCAATTTTTGAAATTTTACTTATACAGTTTGTATGGTTTACACCCGGCCCTCTATGCGCGTTTCAAAATTTTCGCAGGCGATCGCGCGATCTGCGCCGAGATTCGGAGGCGGGGGCCATAATGACCCCCCCCCCCAGGTAATTTAGTACGACAGAAATAGCCCGGTATTTTTAGGTTAACTTAATTGTACGATTGTGCAGGATGCATGCCATCTAGCGCGCAAAAGTTGTTTCACGTGTATATAATGTTAATTAACATTACATGTATCAGTTATACCAAACATGATCTAAAACCATGATTGTGACCGTTCACTTCAAATGTAATTGTACACTTTGATTTATACACGTTGAACTGTCAACTTGCTTGTATTTTGTTTTTTTTTTGGCGTAGATATTGCATTTTATTGGAAAAGTGTACCTAAAATTTCTTTCCATTCCTATCATTATCTCGTGATGGCTTAGTGGATATAGCGTCCGTCTCACGTGTGGAAGGTCGCGGGTTAGAGCCCCGGTCGGGTCATACCAAAGACTTTTAAAAATGGTACCTTCTGCTTTCTAGCCAGGTGCTCGGCATTCTAGAATAGAGAAGGGTAATAGTAACATTTATGTTATGCAGGACCGCTGGAAGAGAAGTCTATCGGACTGAAATGGCTACCCTGGGTAAATAAGACGTTGTTATTATTTATTATTATTGTTATTATTATTATTATTATTATTATTATAGTTACATATTGCAAGTTTACATGTATATTATTCTTGTGAAATCAGTGAAATTCGATGACCAAGTGTTTTATCAGGACAATTGCACATTTTCAACGACAATCAGTTTATCTGTTGTCAACATTCAGATAACGTCTCCAGTATTTTCTTCAATTTCTATGTTAAAGTGCGTACAGCAACCATGGGAATATAAATTACAAAGCGCGTTGAATCGCGTTTCGAAGTCGCAGAAGGATGATAGCTAAAATTATAATTTTTGTTACACCTAAAAACAAAGTGCGTAAGGCACATTGTGCAATATACAGACTTTAAAAAGTCTATAAAAGTCATCGTGAAACGAAATTGATTTAAGCTGCTTTTGAAAGCCATGACAACAGTAAGATTATTCACTGTTAATGCATGTTTATATGGTAGTTTTGGAGCATTTAGATAACGTCTTCAAATTTGCTCCAATTTCCATTTTAAAGTGCTTGCAGTAACCATGGAAATGTGAATTATAAAGCGTGTTGATTCACTCTCGAAGTCGAAGGATAATGATAGTAAGGAGAAGAAGAAGAAGAAGAAGAAGAAGAAGAAGAAGAGAAGAAGAAGAGAAGAAGAAGAAAGAAAAGAAAGATCATATGTACTGTTATTTGCCACCTAAAAAATAAGTGTGAGTACACACCGTACAATACAGACTTTAAAAAGTCAATAAAAGATCATCGGTGAAACGAAAGCGAATTTTACGCTGACAGGCCCCATGCTCCCCTTCATTTGCTGGATTTCAAAAAAGTGAGGAAGCAACAGCAGACAGTAACAACACACAATCGAACACCACAACAACTGACAACCCACACCACAAACACTCAATTGACCCCACTCTAACACACAAAGTTTCTGCACACACACCACTCAACGAAATTCCTTAGATATGGACAACGCCTCACTGGATATCGGCCTGCAACGCACACACACGCACGCACACGTCCACACACACACACACACACACACACACACACACACACACACACACACACACACACACACACACACGACACACAGCACGCATCCACACACACACACACACACAACACACAACACACACACACACACACACACACACACACACACACACGACACACACACACACACACGTACATACACCCACATTCCCACAGCACACCCACTACCAAGCCTACACCACACAAACGCACAAACCACACACGCAAACACCACACCCATCAACACCCCAACAACCACCACCACCACTAGTTATAACCAACATACCACCCACCCTACACCACCACCACCACCAATACTACCACACCAACAGTTTTACTACCATTCAACTACCAACATAACTACCACACATACCACTACCACATCCCCACTACTACCACCCACTACCACACTCTACCATGCTACCACTCTACTATCCACACGCCTAACTACTTACCCCACCATTACCATATCTACCACCACCTACTACCACTAACATTATCACCCCACCAAAACCATCACACAATCGTCAACTGGACTGTTGTCACTTTAACCAAACTGAGGACAAATGTCATTAAGACACCACAAACAGCAAGAAAACTATCCAAAAACTCTTTGATATATTTTTCGTAAAACACACTGAAACCTTTATTGCAGTGTGAAAGATCTTCACAAATACGGGTTATAATCCAAATCCTGGCAATAGGCTAGTCTGGCAAGAATTGACGAATGCTTAAAAAGTTTCAACGCTTAATTCTTACATCTACTTTTCATAAATAAGAACCTTTAATTAATATCAACTCCTAAACTCTGTCAAAGATAACAAAATAATAAATAACAACAACTCAAGTATGATAGCATCACGCATACTTCCGGTATTGCGTATACAAAATGGACGCCCCCTATCATAACATTCTACTCATTACTTATGTTTGGACAAACATATTTTCATTGTTTTCTGCAAACTATAACTAATAGTAGCCGTATTTGATTGGTTTATACAATTTCTACGATTCGACAGCTAACTGATGTACAGATAGTGTACACATCATCACTGTGGTATTACGTCACAAGAAAACAAGTTCTAAATTCATTTTTTTCACGTTATTTGCGCATCTATATAGGCGACATGCGCGCGTTCATCGATTCAGTTTGATTTCAATTTGCAAACAATTTTACTAGAGTAATGAGCATTTACTATTGATGATAAAAAAGCAAAACTTCACATAATACACACGAAACAGAGTGATTAGAACTTATTCATGTCAATTTAAGACCATCAGGTCATTGAAAGCAGTTTGCTTACATCAATCAAAAGTTGAATGAATTGATTAGAGGTATCAATAAAAGCAGGTGATGTGTCAATCGATCAATAATTTGGTGTACTAACCAACAGTTTGATACTGGCCCAAATCTAACGAATTCCATCTCTAAAGTATTGCACGAATAACGTTATTGCATTGAAAAGCCCCGTTTCCACCAGATAAGCGAGGTGTCAATCTGCATTTCCAAAATACCTTTAAATATGGCCTTCATAAAGAGATTGAAACATACAACTGGTCCTTTTTTAGAATAGCAAGATACTAATTTGCATACATATTTCCATGTGTTCTCTCAGGCAGTGTCTACATATTATATGAATGATCACATATTATATATTTTTTAACTCTGGTAAAACCTACTGTTGCAGATAAGTCTCCCTCCTATTTGGCCGGTTTTCAAAGTCATACTACACATCTATATGTTTTGTTTCAACACGACAATGAAAACAAGTTCATCATGTTAGAAAGGCAATACAGAGCCATATGGATGTCACCAAACTGGTTAAAAAATCGGGATTGCCGCGTGTAAAATATAATATTGTGTATTTAAACATATTTTAACACGCATTTAACTCATTCCTACCAGATAAAGAAGTTATTCACACCTTCTGTGCAAAAACAGGTCTGTCTAGTTTACAAAATCAACAAACTGAATCCAAATCCTAAATCAAATCCAAGTTCACTTTAAAAAGGTGGCAAATAAGGAGTTAAAGGAGGATGTAGCCGGGAACTAACAGGAATAAATTAAGAAAGATTTTGGGGTAAGTGTCAGTTCTTGCCAACCAATCAGATCGCACTTGTGCTGGCCTTGAGCTGACCTGACGTTAACGATGCATGCCCTCCGACGCGTGTTAATCACGCCGTCTTAATTTATGCACTTTTTGAATCAATAAGTTCCTCACCCTGTAGCTATTTCGGCGATCTTCTTCTATGTAGATATTTCACATAAAATTAACATAAATTTAAATGTAATTGATAGGGCCTTGCTAAGGGTAAGTTTCACACAGTACCTCTTAAGTACACTTTCTTTATCACCATGTACCATAACTCTCACAATACTCGCAATATCATTTTTTTCTTAACTCATTCCTGTTAGTTGCTGGCTACATCTTCCTTTAAACGCATGTGACACGCTTAACCTGGTTACAATTCACTGTCATCGTCCAGACGTATTTCGTTGTGTACCTATGCAAAGGCCGTTAGCTGTATGTCATGTGCCTATGCAAAGGTCATTAACTGTATTCATTATGTATTATACTAGCGGCCTTTGCGTAGACACACGACATCACAGTTGGCGCCTTATTACTGTGGCAAAAGGATGCAAGTGTCAAATCAGTCAAATTTGAATTATTGGTGTTTAAAACATCCCAACTATGCTGTACCTTCAAGCAAAATGTAGAGAAGAAATAATCAGTCTATTGATATATACCTTTAAGTTGAAAGTGCATTGATGCCAATGCAAATGACAAACAAAAATTGCTCATATAAAGGCAGTGGATCTCATTTGCAAGCATATTGATGAAGGGCATGTCTGTGAAATCTGGGGGTCAGTAATTACCTAGAATTTGAAAAATGTGAAAGAAAAACAATAGCCGTTTAGTGTACGTTCAATGGTAGGAATTTTTCTCTCGCGAGAAAAAAATTCAAATCAGAGTCTAACGGTTACTATAATTCCACTAAAACTGAGTTTCTAGCTCCTATATTTTCCTAAAGGTTCCCAGATGGCATTTTCTTCTAAATGCCATTGTATTTACACAATGTTAAGTTTTAGGCATGCAAAAGAGATGCCCTGCCTTTAAAGGGATGCACCGCTCGAAATCCATGTACATTCAATACCACTTGCTTGCCCCTATCGCAAGGCTGTGCGTAACAACAATCGTGGAGCTGCAAACAGGATTGCCATTGAGGGTAGGGGTAGGGCCATTGTCAGTTGAATTTGGTTGGTTTTTCCTTAGTTGAATGCGTGCTGCATAGGAAATGTACACAATTCGTGCGCGCTCGTTTTCCGAAAGTATACGGGCATTCCCGAATATTACCCGAACCGGGCCACCTCGAAAACATCACAATATGCAACTTTCCGGTCCCTTTAATGAGATACGACACTTTTGCCACTTGCTTCCGTCAGCCAAAGTAGGACAGTATAATTATAGTGCATGTATCTCGTTAACCTTTGACCTCTTCTAGGCGTAATTTGGTTTAACTTGTAGTTTGATCAATCAAAGACAATATACTTGCTTTCAAAGTTATTACATTGTATTGCAAAAACCCTTTAAATTGTTATGACAGTTTTCTGTTTTCTTTAAATAGCCCTCTAATTTGTGTACTAAATATATTCAAGCAGACTGAATATACATGTTGATAGCACATACAGTCTAACTACTACATGTTAAGAAATAAAAACAGTTGCATTTATACTATTACAACATTTATGAAAAGTTGTATTTTCTTTTGTTTCATTTTTTTTTCATTTTATCACAGTGTTGTGATTATAGTAAGTATGTACAGTATTTACAAGTTAAAACACACATCACAATTCCATTAATAAGCAAATATTTGAATAAAAGTTTTTCATTTTCTCGAGACATTCTAGTCAACAGTGTAAATTCAAAAGTACCATCTCCACTATCAAACTACATTAGGGAAAGTGCTATGAATAATATTTTCCTCATCTCTTTTCAATAAATTATTATTATTACTATTATTATAAATAGATACTGACTCTTAATGACAAGCACCACACACATTGCACTCAGTTTCCTTGTAGTAACCACTGTAATTCATCATTCTTTATGAAATACTACCCTCTCTCCATAAACTCATTTAGCATACAAGTAGTATGAAATACAAGTTACATGTATGTGGGAATTGCATTTTACTTGTCTACATAATTGCCACCTACATGAATATCCACGTTTTTGAAACTGTAGAAATTATTAACTTTTTTGGGGGGGGCAGGGGGAGGGGCATTGTCACAATTATTCCAATCATTCCAACGACGATATATAATCAGAAAGAAACTATGATCTTCAAATGGTTTCTTAACCCTATCTCTGCGGGGGTATTTTGGGAGATCATATGGCCGGGGGAAGGGGCCTCACAGGGCCCCCCTTCAGATCTCGACCGTAGACCACGCGATCACGATGAAAATTGGCACACATGTTGCCGGCGACCTAATCTACAAAATTGTATAGTCATTTTTTTCTTGAAAAATGTTTTTAGTTAATTATGCTAATTTATGCAAAATTAATCTGTGAAATCATACTTTTTGCTGTAACACACTAATTAAAGCTCCAAATGTGCTAATTTTGGGTGCAGAGACCTTTGTGGTGTTCTTAGCAAATGTACCTGAATAAAACGCGATAATAGAATCAAATTCTAATATATTTTACTGTTTGTGCAATTTTTTATGTATTTCTTCGTTTTTTCGAAATTTGTCGGTGACACTTATACAATCATAAACAGCATAAAATTAAGTAATTCAAATCAGTAAAAGCACAAATATTCATACATTTATGATTTTTGGCTGAAAACACAATTTGTATTGAAATTGTACACAAAATCATGTTTTTCAGCAATTTTTGGTGTGACATGCATGTACAAAATTATGCGTATCTTTGGAACCATGTACCCGGACGTCTCAAATTTGGTCTCAACCCGTTGGCTACGGGAACCGGATGTATCCTGTGTTAACTCTATGGGATTTTCAGAATCTCGGAGGCAATGGGTTAAAAGATGCAGGAGACTCAGAGGAAAAAAGTCATGAAACACCGCGGCAAAAGCTTTTTGCGTTGTTGACATATGGCGCGAAACGTTGAGGGGGAGGGCCTCCCAGGCTACCCCCCCCCCCCCAGCAGAGATAGGGTTAACTCTCCTCTGCAGGGGAACGATATCATCAGGCGGTTTCACAGTTGGAGAACTTCTATCAGTGTTTTTGACAACTTCATGTTTATTGCATCCAGAACAAAGTTGTTAGTAATCAGTTTTGACTTGATAATGCCTAATTATTCCACTGTGGTAGAAACTTGAGATCGTTCTCCCAGGAGATGGGACTTTAACCCTATTTTAACTGGGCTATTTCAGACCAGGTTTTTACTGGGGGGGTGTCAATTTGACCCCCCCTTCAGATCTCGGCCACAGATGGCGCGATCGCCGCGAAAAATTTGTATAGGTAAAAACTTGTCTAAAAAAATGACGTTTTTTTTTTTTCAAGTAATTAACTATGCAAATAAGTGTATGAAATTATGTTTTTGCCTGTAACTCACTTACAATAGCTACTAAAATCCTACTTTTTGGTGAAAATATCCATTTTGACATTTCTAACAATCATTTACACAAAAAAATTGCCAATCACAATTAATTTCTTATGTATTTTATTGTTTTGTGAATTTATGTATTTCATTGTTTTTCGACCTTTTGTTTTTATGTTTTTAGATGAAATTGTCGGGGACACTCATAATCATAATCATAATCAGCATAAAATTAATCTATTTTAACCAGTAAAAGTAAAAATAATCATACATTTATGATTTTTGGCTGAAAACACAATTTGCATTGGTTTTGTACACAAAATCACGTTAAAAAAATCCCAGTTAACATAGGGTTAAGTCTAAAGTCCCATCACCTTGGCTCTCCCACTGTGTTCTGCATCATTTGTAACAAAAAAACTCTGCTCCTATGCATAGCAACTACAGACAAAAATTCCAGTTTCTTGTTTAAGACAGGTTGGACTAGTATTTAACACTTTGGGTGCTAATGGTGCACCGGCTCGCCCACGTGTAACCTCAATGGGGTACTATCACCTCATTGTAGTTTGATCAATCAAAGACAATATACTTGCTTTCAAAGTTAATTTAATTTGTATTGAAAAACCTTTAAATTGTTATGACAGTTTTCTGTTTTCTTTAAATAGCCCTCTAATTTGTGTACTAAATATATTCAAGCAGACTGAATATACATGTTGATAGCACATACAGTCTAACTACTACATGTTAAGAAATAAAAAACAGTTGCATTTATACTACTATTACAACATTTATGAAAAGTTGTATTTTCTTTTGTTTCAGTTTTTTTTATATTTTATCACAATGTTGTGATTATAGTAAGTATGTACAGTATTTACAAGTTAAAACACACATCACAATTCCATTAATAAGCAAATATTTGAATAAAAGTTTTTCATTTTCTCGAGACATTCTAGTCAACAGTGTAAATTCAAAAGTACCATCTCCACTATCAAACTACATTAGGGAAAGTGCTATGAATAATATTTTCCTCATCTCTTTTCAATAAATTATTATTATTACTATTATTATAAATAGATACTGACTCTTAATGACAAGCGCCACACACATTGCACTCAGTTTCCTTATAGTAACTGCTACTATTATTCATCATTCTTTACGAAATACTACCCTCTCTCCATAAACTCATTTAGCACACAAACTTTGAAAGTAGGAAATACAAGTTAGATGTATGTGGGAATTGCATTTTACTTGTCTACATAATTGCCACCTACATGAATATCCACGTTTTTGAAACTGTAGAAATGATTAACTTTTGGGGGCAGGGGGAGGGGCATTTTTAGTAGTCATAACAGGCCAAGGGCCACTAATACAGGTTTGACTGACAGTTAGGAATGATGCCACAATTATTCCAATCATTCCAACAACGATATATAATCAGAAAGAAACTATGATCTTCAAATGGTTTCTTAACCCTATCTCTGCGGGGCTCTGCAAGGATATTTTGGGAGATCATATGGCCGGGGGAGGGGGCCTCACAGGGCCCTCCTTCAGATCTCAGCCGTCGACCACGATGAAACTTGGCACGCATGTTGCCGGCGACCTAATCTACAAAATTGTGTAGTCATTTTTTTTCTTGAAATTTTTTTTAGTTAATTATGCTAATTTATGCATAATTAATCTGTGAAATCATACTTTTTGCTGTAACACACTAATTAAAGCTCCAAATGTGCTAATTTTGGGTGCAGGACCATTTGTAGTGTTCTTAGCAAATGTACCTGAATAAAACGCGATATTAGAATCAAATTCTAATGTATTTTATTGTTTGTGCAATTTTTTATGTATTTATTTGTTTTTTTCGAAATTTGTTGGTGACACTTATACAATCATAAACAGCATAAAATTAAGTAATTCAAATCAGTAAAAGCACAAATATTCATACATTTATGATTTTTGGCTGAAAACACAATTTGCATTGAAATTGTACACAAAATTATGTTTTTGTGCAATTTTTGGTGTGACATGCACGTACAAAATTATGCGTATCTTTGGAACCATGTACCCGGACGTCTCAAATTTGGTCTTTAAAGATGCAGGAGACTCAGAGGAAAAAAGTCTTGAAACATCGCGGCAAAAGCTTTTTGCGTTGTGGACATATGGTGCGAAACGTCGAGGGGGAGGACCTCCCAGGCTACCTCCCCCCCCCCCCCACAGCAGAGATAGCGTTAACTCCCCTGAGGGGAAAGTATACATGGCAGGTAATCTAACTATTCCTCTGCAGAGGAACGATATCATCAGGCGGTTTCACAGTTGGAGAACTTCTATTAGTGTTTTCTACAACTTCATGCTATTGCATCCAGAACAAAGTTGTTAGGAATCAGTTTTGAGTTGACAATGCCTCAATCATTCCACTGTGGTAGAAAGTTGAAATCGCTCTCCCAGGGAGATGGGACTTTAACCCTATTTTAACTGGGCTATTTCAGACCAGGTTTTTACTTGGGTAAATTGAACCCCCCCCCCCCCCCTTCAGATCTCGGCCGCCGATCTCGCGATCGCCGCGAAAATTTGCATGCGCATAGAGCCAGATGTAAACTACAAGACTGAATAGTAAAATTGTCAAAATTATGTTTTTGCCTGTAACTCACTTACAATAGCTACTAGAATGCTAATTTTTGGTGAAAATATCCATTTTGACATTATTCACAAAAAAAATTACTGAATCACAATTAATTTCTTATGTATTTTATTGTTTTGTGAATTTATGTATTTCATTGCGTTTTTGACGTTTTGTTTTTTATTGTTTTTTGATGAAATTTGTCGCGGACACTTTCCCGATCATAATCAGCATAAAATTAATCTATTTTAACCAGTAAAAGTAAAAATAATCATACATTTATGATTTTTGGCTGAAAACACAATTTGCATTGGTTTTGTACACAAAATCACGTTAAAAAAATCCCAGTTAACATAGGGTTAAGTCTAAAGTCCCATCACCTTGGCTCTCCCACTGTGTTCTGCATCATTTGTAACAAAAAAAACTCTGCTCCTATGCGTAGCAACTACAGAAAAAATTCCAGTTTCTTGTTTAAAACAGGTTGGACTAGTATTTAACACTTTGGGTGCTAATGGTGCACCGGCTCGCCCACGTGTAACCTCAATGGGGTACTATCACAGCCCAAACGTTCGACAAGCAGAAGCACAATCGACTATAAATCGTCTTTACATTTGAATAACAAGTCACTTATGATCCCACCAAGATATTCTTATCATTAAATGAAGACACATTGAACCAAATAAATGAGTTAAAATCTCTTGTCTCGATAGCATTTGGATTTTGACAAAAAATCCAAAAATTTTTGAGAGGTTATACACATTAGTCCAACACAATCCAGTCCCTGGTTAACACATCTGGATTTTCAGCTCAGCACCCAAAGTGTTAAAGCGCAAACATTATGTCATACTTCATGAGAACAAAAATGGTAGAGGGTTTGTTAACAATTCAGAAGCAGATATCCATATTACTTTATGCATTCAAGAAAAAAATAAATAAATAGGGAATTCCTACTTAGGAGCTATGCTTTACAGTAAGCTTACCAACATCTTGGTAAAGAATTTGCATAAATAAAATTAAAGAACTTGAAAACAACATAACCCAATATTCAGCTGTCTGGAATACATTTACATATTTATATACAACTCTACAACTATCTTGGTATAGGTTATCTACCTGCAAAAACAGTTAACAATGTTCAGTTAAAAGTCACATAAATACTAGTCTAATAACTATACTTTTTTAATTTAACAGCTATATACACATTAAGAGCCGGGTGAATCTGATTCACACAATAACTACTGTAGTATATATCACAGTTGGAAAAAACAATAACATATTATTGCTGTCATTGACATGTACATAGAGTAAATAACTCTCACAAGAAAGCAGACAATTTTATATTTAAGTACATTCTGCATTCAAACCACATTTGATGCAAGTTAGTTGGTATATATTAACCATTTGTGTTTTCTACTGATACTTGTGTGGTGCTATTAGCAAATGGGTTAATAATCCTAATAAAATCCTTTATACTTTTCATAACTTTTAACTAGTCAAGCTAAGAAAGAAACTATTCTTATAAAATCCTTTATACTTCTTGTGTCTTTTAACTAGTCAAGTTAGAAAGAGACAATTCTAGTAAAATCCTTTATACTTTCTTGTGTCTTTTTATGTTATTTGTGCCTTTTAACTTGCTGGCAAGGTACGAAAGACACTAGACATTAAGCATGAAGAATATTGTCTGAATTTCATACTCCTATAAATATCTAAGTTACCATATTAACAACAATGACTTTGTTATTGTAAGCATTTTTAAACTTGTTCACATACAAGTCATTTTTCATGTAATCCAATTCAAACATTGCATAAATGACAAGATATATCTATCAGTAGATCTTTCTTTCAATCAATAATTAATCAACTCATTTTTATGTCATCAATTCTTTAGCAAGTAGAATACTTACGGGACTAACTGCAGAGAGTGTGATTTGTTTACAATACATTTAATCTTCATTTAATCTAAAGAAGCAATTTTCATTAGGCATGTTTGTGCAAGAAACAATGAAATTAGCATGTTTCTGAAAAAATGTATGAAAACATTATATACAATTAGGAAGTATTTATACATATTATATTATATATTATTTATATATTTATATATATATTAATCTACATCTAACTAACCAATGAAGTGATCAGAAGAAATAACAAAAGGTCTGAGTTGACACAATTCCATTTTATACACGAGTATTGATATGAACAATAGACACTATTTATTGGAATTGTATGACACATATGAGTTGATAACTGAGCTTTTGAAATGGCCAAATCATAAGTAGCGAAGTCCACTTCAAATGAGATGCACGAGACTTTTAAAAATTTCAACGGCATGCATTTGCGCCCTGGTTACACCGACATGTATCACAGAACGCTTCCATAAATAATCTTGAAAAGGTTTTGGACCTTCACTGGTATGGTTACACTGCCGTCACAAGAACTGTCTCTTGTTCTGCAGAGCAGTGGTTACCACTGGGAACGATTCAACCCCGCCCGTTCAGCGGTCAAATGTCTCTCCGTACTTCCAGCCGACGCGGTTCGCTGTTTACTTATGTTATGTAACTTCCTATGCTGGGCTGGTTTCAGAACGCTTGTGTGGTTACAACGCATTCGAAACAGTTTGAGAATGGTCTAAGACCATCTCTGGAGGTGGTCTGACAAAAACCCATTCGGAATGCTTTTGGTCCACTTTTGGGGTTGGTTGTTGTGTTTACACAGCTAGTGAACCGTTCTGAGACTGTCCTCAGAACGCTTTTGACTTTCGGTGCAAGTGGGGGCTTGGTGCGGTTTTAACCCCTTGGGAATGATGGGCTTGCACAGAATCCTAGCCCGTTGGAGACGATTTCATTTCACTTTAACATGCATTCTTCATAGACCCCAACACGAGTTAACTCGTACTTAGTTTCCAACGAGCTAGTATGTGGCACACTCAGAGACAGGCTTCCACAAATGCATAATCTTTGAAGCGCAATCGACAAATCATTATAATGCATAGATCGTGTCTCTGTATACAAGTCATATTTACGGCTA
>JZLH01S0044456.1:0-13148 GCA_001188425.1 Eucidaris tribuloides
AAAAGTTTTCTAACTGGTTCATTTGGCTACGTAGGTGCCTAGATATCAGGCTCCAAGGGCCAAATCTAGCTATGATGTTTTTTCTATAGGTACCATAGAGAGTTTGCGAGAACTCAGGTGAGCGTCGCGCCCCCCGGGGCTCTTGTTGTAATTATCTGCTGGTCTGTTGTCAGTACAATGGTGTCTGTCGTGGAGATTTCACGGTCTCCTTGTTTTACAGCCTAGCTTCGCTTGACATAAGACTTCAGGAAAGCAATGTTGTAAACGCATCAACGATAACCTCTAATAACATCTAATTGTTGTGCCATTGATGAGATTTCCTATGTTCTAAACACTTATCAAAATATATATTAGCAGTTCGTAGGTTGGCAGGAATTGGGCGCTGTCACTCAGCTACAAATTAAGCTGTCACTGTGTCAGAAATGTGGATTAATTGTGGAGTTTTTGTAATTACCTACTGGTCTGTTGCCAGTACAATGGGGTCTGTCCTCGAGATTTTACAGTTTTGTTTTGTTTTTTGTTTTACAGCTTAGCTGACATATTGTACAAATACAGAAGATTTAGACAATGTTTTCTGAACAATATGAGCATTAATGATTGGAAAACAAGGTTAAAATGTTTTGGTTGAATTAAAAAAAATTAACAAATATTGTCTGATGAGCCAAGAGGTGGAAAAACGTGTCTTGCTCTCAAATATTTAAGCCTCCAAGATTAAAGGGCCACTGTCACGTCGAAAGAGGATGGTAATTACACCGTGGTTGACTCAAATGGAGTGATTGTCTGACAAAATTAACTACAGATGTTATGTTGTTGCAGTCCTGTATTATATGCCTTTTCATCACTGTGCAATTCATAAACACATGTATGTGAATATCATTAGAGATTACTTCTTATCAACTGAGTAAAAAGAGGTCCGTCGTTGGATGTCCCTTCACTAGTGTACTGGAAAGTGGTTCTGTATTTTCAAACCTATAATTATAATAATATATCATCATATTACTCTAGCCATGTACACAGTTCAAGTATGACTTTAACCACTCGTTCTGACCCACTCACACTTCTAAAAGCATTGATGCTGCAACAACATGAAATGATTCAAAGTAAGGATAAGCTTTAAAGTAATTTTTTTAGGTAAAGCAAAGCGTGTATTGAGTATGGACATCATGGTGCATGAACATAATACAAATACATGTACTTATTATCCCCTCGCCCGACGAAGTCGGGAGGGGATATAGAAACGCCGCCGTCCGTCCGACCGTCCGTCCGAAACACTGGTTTCCGTTCGATAACTTTAGTAATGTTTGATGGATTTTCATGAGATCCGGTATAGAGGTACATGATATCAAAATACAGCCCAAGTTCGGTTTCGGAGGTTGTATTTCAAAGGTCAAAGGTCATAGCTTATTAAATGCAAAAACAGGTTTCCGTTCGATACCTTTACTAATATTTGACGGATTTTGATGAGAATTGGTATGAAGGTATATGATATCAAAACACAGCCCAAGTTCGATTTTGGAGTGTGTACGCCAAAGGCAAATGTCATAGCTCAATAAATGCGAGAACAGGTTAATCTAAATGTCTGGAAGCTAGATTGGGGCATATGTAGCTTTGCCCATAAACTGTTTAATATTATGCAAATTCTTTGCATGCTATTCTGACAAAGGTTGCTCTTAACAACCTAACAGCTTGCTGGAGGCTTGCCAGACATATCAACAACTAATGTATGCAATTTGCATTTTTGGTATTGAAAATTTATTCCTAAGAACAGGTGAGAAATATAACTCTGTACTAGGTTTCAGAAGAGAAAACATCCATAAAGTAATAATTATTGTGAAAAAAGTATGTAGGCTACCACATCGGAAATCTAATCACTAATGGGGAAATACAGTATAAGGAGCATAGTTGATTTGATTATCAGGCCTGTAGTGTAGCTTGATTGGTTCCCCCCCCCCCCGAAAAAAAGAACAATTTTTTTTTGTGTGTGAAATGTCCTGATTTTTTACACACTTTTCAAAATTAAGGGGTAATGGAAGTTTTTTTTTTGCATAATTAGCCTGTTTATTTATTTGTAAGGAAAATACAATTCAATAATAAGCTTATATCTAATTAAATTCTGCAAAATATGAGGGGAAATTCAGCCCTCTAGCTTCTTCCTGTGAGATTTTATAGTGGACCAAAATATGTATCTCTCTGAAAAGGGGCTTTTTGGGGGTATTGTTTGTCAAAGAGCAATTTCTATGGGTTTAGTCTGCAGTAAACTGAAGTAAATAGAGTTGAAAGACTTTACTTAAGTTTACTATGACATATTGAATTTGAAAAAAAAACAAAGGATTTATTCTTATTCTGTGGATACTACAAGCATTTCAAAGTAGGTGGAGAAAATTTTTGTCACCCTAAAACACTTTTTTTGGCAAAAAATGTGCAAAACTTTATTTTTTTTTCAAAAACGGTGAAATATACAGGGTTCTAGGTTGCAAAAACTGAAAATAAAGATACCTTTACCTTAGAAAAGACCTATTTTCATTGATGAAAGGTTATTTTCCCCGCTTAATATGTTTGTTTACACACATTTGTCAGTTGAAATGATGGTCAAATCTTGATCTTGTCATACATAGTATCAAAATACAATTTGATTAGGTCGAAGTTCATTAAATCTGTAAGAATAGCTAATTACAAGTTCCGCTCAATGACTTTAGTAATGTTAGACAGATTTTGATCTTCAGGGCAAAGTTCACACTTCATTAAATATGTAATTGTATGCTTGATATTTAAGTCAACCACCAGTAGACCCCCTTCCACTCGTAAGTATTGTTCGACGATGATGAATACATCTTTGTGTTTATTTATAGTTTTGGTATGATGATGGATCACCCTCAGTTGAATAAAAAATGCGTGCAAAACCAATATTTCACTTGAAATTCGGTCTCGTATATGTAGTAGACCTATGACCTTGTGCCACATGGAAAGGTACGTTACCTAGAAAACGGGAGTTCACCATGACGTTGATCATGCTCGTACAGGGAAGATCCAAAAATGATGTTTGAGAAATATGACTTCATTTCACAGTTCAGGAAATAAATGTTTTTACGCAGAAACGACAGATGTTACCTCCCCCACACTACCATCCAATGTGACGTCTCAGTAATCGGGCAAAATATGACATTTGAGTTGGAAAAGTCGTATTCAATATTTTATCTCGTCTACTTCTTGGCAAAATTTGGAACATGAAAACTTATTGGATTTTGTTATCTCTGCATGTACATTATTAGATTTTCTCGGTCGTTTTCAGACGTCTTTGCAATTTGCGTAAACCCAAAAGAGCCCCAAACCATGGTTGGCTGATTTTTTTTGGGGATAAACTTTCAGTACTATTGATCAAGCGTATATAATTATGGAAAGTTTGTAGAAACACGAAAACAAAGGTATTTGGAACATTTCAGCTAAGTTGCTGTGGAATTTTAATCCACAATTCAAGCAACTGCACAAAAACTCAATTCACAGCTGTCGTGACCAAAATTTCCTTTTCTATGGAGCTAGCTTTCGGATCTGGATCTGAATGAGTTGTCGGTAAATACTGCTAGTACCATGAACCTACAACATACATTTGCGTAATTATTGACTATCTCTCCGTGTGAGGAGATTAAAGGTAAATGACATGATTGGGGGTAGTCCTCAACTTGGGCTGAACTACTCTAGAATCAAGTAAACTGTGCAAGGATTCTCATGTGAAAATATTGTAGTCAAACGTTGACTCATTCTAAAATAAACAATGTCAATGTCACTCGCAGCACGGAAACCTGCTGTGTGGCTCTCTATGAGACTTATTTTTATCGTCCCCGGATGAAATTAAGATACTCCCATGTTTATGCTTGATTCTCCTTAAAGATTGTGTCAGGGATGCGCAAGTCCATTACTTCCCTTCATTATCAATACCAAACGGTAGTTTGGTACTTAAAAATGGTGTGTTGAAAGTTTGACATCCATACGTCATGAATTTGTTGTTTTATGAGAATAACTAATAACGACATGTTACCAGAATGTTGTTCTTTCCGTGAGTTTAAATTTTGCTCAAATTACGAATCGCGGTTATGTGTACCGTCGCAAGACCAGCGGAGCGCACTGATTGGTTAAACGGCTAAACTCCACGTGACCTTCGGCTAACGGCTGATCGGACAATTTTGGAACGGCCCGTGCACGTCGGCGTCACATATTTTTTTTGAAAATGCTTCAGAGCAATTTGAAAAAGGATGAAGTTTAACCGTCCAGATTTTCACCAAAACTCAATATTTTACCCCAAGTCTGTATGAGAGGTGTTTATTTATAGTAATCTTCACATTGGATACGATTTCAGCTGATTTCATTCAGTTTGTTTTTTGACGTGCAAATCTATGACACAATCTTTAAGTAAACAAATTACAGACAAATCCTCCCAGGTGGGAAACCCACTCCTGCTAGTGTATAGTTTGTATATATTTTAACTCATTTGGTTCTTCAGACATTTTCAAGTGTTCCCAATCATGCCACTAACCTTTAAATACCTATAATTAAAAAAAAAACTGTTTAACGAAAAACTGATGTGAAGTTTAGAACATGGACTAGCATCGAATATGATGGATACTACTACGACTACAACAACAATTAAGAAACAGACAAAACAAATTGATTAAGGTCATCTTTTATAGATTTTTTTTTCTCGGGAGGGAGGCTTTGTTGCCAGGGAACTCAGATCTGAATTTAGGAATTTAATATTTAAGACACGGAAAACCCATGGCCCTGCAATGACACTATATAAGAACTATATATGTTGCGAGTATACACCTATTCATTTTTGTATTGGCTGTCACATTCTGAGTGTCAAGTCATTAATATGTATTGTGCTTTTGTGATTGTTTAAACGTTGTTAATGTAATGTGAGTGTAGTCTAGATATGTATATATTTACGTTTGTATGATCGTCTATATATCTCCATGCATCTGTTCGTTCTACATGTACGTAACACTTTGTGTAATGTTTTCACTGTTTCGTCAATAATGTATTTTTGTCTCAGCCTGCCCTTAGTCCGGAATTGGGACGATGGACCTGGCTTTATGTTCTCTTTTCTTTATCTGAGTAAAGAAATGATTTAACGTAATCAAAACACATTTACAGAGTTCCAAAACAACTTATATAAACAAATAAAGTTACACAAACGACTTGGTTGATTGTTGATGAATCACACGTCAAATACAAAGGTTTCTGGAAAAGCTGCTTCATCTTATTACGACTAGTAGCGATAGCATACCCTGATTTGCATATTAATTGTGCACAAGATTTGAAATCGGTATTCTCGATTCTGATTGTTTTTTAATCCTGTATAAATATATTCGAATAAATAAATAAATAACTTGCATCGGTGTATGTAAAATCGAGTACACAGGCAAAGAAAATTTTAAAAAAGAAAAAGAAAAAATGAATTATATTATATATATATATATATTATATATATATATATAATNAATTATATATATATATATATATATATATATATCCAAATTAATTTTGCAAATTGTTGTACATTATATGGAAATCAAGTTTCCACACATTGTTTGAGGACAATAAATAAATTCAATTCATTTCAACTTGTTGGTGGTTTTTTTGTGGCAGGTGGTCTCAAACTATGTTTGTATCAATTTAGGTCGCAAATCGGGTCATACAATTTAATTCAAAAATATGATTGATAGCACTGGAGTGAATAGATTGTCGACATTCTTTCATGGAGGTTACTCTACTGAGTGTCCCAGAAAAAACGGTTCACTTTTGAAATGGCCCCCAAATGAATATTATTTCACATTTTTGTAAAATGTTTATGTATATGGAAAGCTCAAAATCTCTTCTTTCATAATCACCCAAAAGTCTGAAATTGTTTCATGCTTGAGTGAGCTCTGCCCACTTTTGTAAAGGACCTGAAAAGTAGGTTGCGCAAGAACTGGCTATCCACTGTTACAACAGATTAAAGCTCTCTTTGATTTTGTGTGAAGCTAGGTGGGTTTGGGATATGTGAATTAAAGATTTTAACTGAAAGCATGAATGACTTACGTATTCGTGTGAAGGAGTAGTGCAGGGGTGGTGGGGTGCGGGGTGGTTGGGGTTCGGCGCAGTGGGGATGAGGAGTGCAGTAGCCTAGTAGAAGTGTTGGGGTGTGAGAACGGTGTGGATATGGGGTGTGGGGTGGTTGGGGTGTAGGGTGGTGGGGATGTGGGGTGGTCGGTTAAGGTAACCCTAACACACCCGACCCACCCCCTCACTCTGCAAGTGGTAGTGGGAGTGTATGGTGGGGTGTGTTAGAATTACTTAAACCCACCTCCGTACCACCCCTCCACCCCACCACCCCTCCACCCCACCACCCTAACTACCCCTACACCCCATATCCGCACCAGTCCATACCCCCAACACTCCAAACACCCCCTCACCCCACCACTCCACCATGCCTTCACCCCAATACACACAAAATCAAAGAGAGGTTGAATCTGTTGTTACAGTGAATAGCCTATTCCTGCGCAACCTGATTTTCATGTCCTTCATAAAAGTGGGCAGTCCTCACTTCAAGCACAAAACAATTTTAAACTTTTGGGTATCATATGAAAGAAGAGGTGTTCAGCTTTCCATATATATAAACATTTTTCACAAATTTGAAATAATATTTATTTGGGGGCCATTTTGGGTATCATATGAAAGAAGAGGTGTTCAGCTTTCCATATATATAAACATTTTTCACAAATTTGAAATAATATTTATTTGGGGGCCATTTTAAAAGTGTATCATTTTTTCTGGGACGCTCGGTATACTTTGCAGGCTTTACTGGGACATACCATCGCGGGAGCAACATACGACAGTAGTCTAAACTCCCCAACATGACCTTCTCCCATTGCACTCATAGCACTCCACATGTTACATGATTTTTCAGAAACATGAAACATTGACATCTGTGAAACACGGACAAAACTATTTGTACAATCTGAATTTATCTTCTCTTTCTGTTGTGAGAAGGAAAGTTGATAACAGGCGACGGAGATGGGGGTCATCGGTCTTTGCGCTCAACAGATAGCGTGTTCTCTGTACGGAAGAGCAGTCGTTTGTATTTAAATTACCGTTGATACTTGATAGGGTGATATGCTGGGATGTATTGGCCCACTAACATGTACCGTAGTCTTTCTATCTCTTGATTAATCTCACAAAACCTGGGATGTTTAAAGGTATTGACTAACATTTACCACAGTTAAAACAATCTGAGCTACATGATTCCCCATGCTACCATTTTCTTTGATAAGGTCTGAAAATGACGTCCTGAAAAAAATTGTATTTCAAAATGATGATTTAGTGCTTTAAAAAGTGAAAATCGTAAGTTGATCGGATTCACCTGCCCATTTTCTCCCATAGACTTACTGTGTGTACACCTAGGCTATTTAAACTCGCCCCGAGTTTTAATTGTTTATTCATGCATAACTTGCCATTGGCAGCATAACTTTCCAAACTTTTGTATTCCAGGGTGTTTATTTGTCCATATGAACACTATGTAGTTGAGATATCAAAATTTGACCATTTTTTAAATTGAAGCTCCACAATGTTCGCCCATCACTTTAACATCGGTGAATGGTGTTTTTTTTTTTTATTGATATCAGATTACAGTATTGTTCAGTTCTGACCCAAGTTTCCCCAGGATAGACTAGATCCGTGCAAACACATTCCCCGGAAGGGTGCTGGGAATCATTTATTAGTCGCTAAAACCATGAGGGCGATGATGGGGTTGGATTTGATGATCTGTTGATGAAAACTTACCCGGGAGCGGGAGGCGAGGTTCAAGTTACCAGTGAATTGAATCTATAAGTTAAAATTTATATATAAAACACTTACACAAAAATAAGTTCCCCTAAAACAAGTGTTTGTAATTTCCAAAGCAGGAACTTTGACAAGCTAAAATCAGGTACACATGTTAACTGCACTTATAAGCTACCTTTCGTGAAAAATTTAGAGGTAGACATCTCTTTACGCTTCAGTGAGCCACAATTCAATGGCAAAATGGCCACTTTTTAAAGTTCACATGCCTAATTTCATGACTTTGAGTTAACGATACCCATACAGATTTAAACATTTTTGCCACATCAGGCATGCAAGGTGCTTTTCAGTTACTAGGCCGACAAAGTGTATGACTTGTGTGCATATTTTCACGGTTGACTGAGCACACAATAAAAATGGAGAAATTGGGCATGTTAACATCTTTTTGAAATGTTTATTTTAATTAAATTCCACATCAAACATGTTTTGAAAACGTATGAATGATTTTTCAAAACCATATCCATTATGTCACGGTTGAGTGAACACGGATTAAATGCCCAAAATACCATATTTTAAGTTTTTGAAAAATAGTGCATTAATTTTAAGCAGAAAAAAGATGAATGATGATATTCACTTTTTGATAGACCGATGCATGCCTATAGATGATCCTATAGCATTTAATTTACGTTTTCACGCTTTCACTAAGCACAAAGGTCCGGAAAAGCAGTTTACTCCTTATGGGCTAAATTAAAACGTTTTTTCTGCAAGTTGCGCACATTATTATCCTTGGGAGGGTTGCCCGATTCCATTTTGAATAAAAGTTCGATGCGTCACACTTCAATGACAGACGATATGGGTAAATTATGAAAATTAGTTGAAATTTTAACGTCATGTGCTTTCTACAGGTGACGCAATAAATCAGTTTGAAGTGTGGTCTGTGATTGCAGATGATCATTTAATGATCTGCGTGAAATTTCATGAGAATTGTCGCAGTGAATGGGTGGCAAAATAGTGTATAAAAAAGTAATGTTTAAGACGTCTACAATAGTAACATCGCTCATTGTATGGGGAGCCGATGAGGCCACGAGTAGGCAGAAGCTGTGCTGAGACATGAAATGATCAGGTATGGTAGCGTTACCCTGATGCCCTTCTGGAGACGTTTAAAGCATATTAAATATTCAACTTTCCGCGGCATGGGGAAGTGTTACCGTACTTGTACGTGTACCTCCGATGATTCAATGTCTGAACGTAGCTTCATTCTACTCGTGCCGCATCGGCACCCCATACAACGAGCGATGTCACTATTTTAGACGACTTAAACATGGGTATTTTCATTTACTGTTTTGCAACCCATTCAACTGCGACATTCTCATGAAATTTCACACAGATCATTAAATGATCATCTGCAATCACAGACCACACTTCAAACTGATTTATTGCGTCACCTGTAGAAAGTACATGACGTTAAATTTCAACTAATTTTCATAATTTACCCATATCGTCTGTTCATTGAAGTGTGACGCATCGAACTTTTTATCAAAATGGAAATCGGGCAACCCTCCCAAGGATAATAATGTGCGCAACTTGCAGAAAAAAAGTTTTAATTTAGCCCATAAGGAGTAAACTGCTTTTCCGGACCTTTGTGCTTAGTGAAGCGTGAAAACGTAAATTAAATGCTATAGGATCATCTATAGGCATGCATCGGTCTATCAAAAAAGTGAATATCATTATTCATCTGTTTTTCTCTGCTTAAAATTAATGCACTATTTTCAAAAACTTAAAAATATGGTATTTTGGGCATTTAATCCGTATTCACTCAACCGTGACATAATGGATATGGTTTTGAAAAATCACTCATACGTTTCAAAACATGTTTGATGTGGAATTTAATTAAAATAAACATTCAAAAGATGTTAACATGCCCATTTCTCCATTTTTTATTGTGTGCTCAGTCAACCGTGAAAATATGCACACAAGTCATACACTTTGTCGGCTAGTAACTGAACAGCACCTTGCATTCCCTGATGTGGCAAAAATGTTAAATCTGTATGGGTATCGTAACTCAAAGTCATGTAATTAGCATGTGAACTTTAAAAGTGGTTCATTTGCCATTGAATTGTGCTCACTGAAGCGTAAAGAGATGTCTACCTCTAAATTTTTCACGAAAGGCAGCTAATAAGTGCAGTAACATGTGTACCTGATTTTAGCTTGTCAAAGTTCCTGCTTTGGAAATTACAAACACTTGTTTTAGGGGGAACTTATTTTTTGTGTAGTGTTTATGGGTTTATATTTGTTTTTATTATTTGTTGGTCCTAGAATGGGAGAGGGGTTGCAAAGTATTTCAGACAGTAAGAACACTTAAATAGGCTAACATTGTGGAGCTTCAATGTAAAAAATTGTCAAACTTTGATATCTGAGCTACATAGTAGTGTTCAAATGGAAAAATAAACACCCTGGAATACAAAAGTTTGGAAAGTTACACTGCCAATGGCAAGTTATACATGAATAAACAATAAAACTCGGGGCGAGTTTTATTACCCTAGGTGTACACACAGTAAGTCCATGGGAGGAAATGGGCAAGTGAATCTGGTCAACTTACGATTTTCACTTTTTTAAAGCACTAAATAATCATTTTGAAATACAATTTTTTCAGGGCTTCATTTTTAGACCTCATCAAAGACACTGGTAGCATGGGGAATCATGTGGCTCAGATTTTTTTAACTGTGGTAAATGTTAGCCAATACCTTTAAAATTTCCACTTTCTCAAAGCTTGATTTACGAATTGACCACACATGGCTGGAGGGGTGGCTGGAAGAATGTATGGGTGGATTATAGCTCGATGAGATCTGACGGCTCGTGGATTAATTTCTCCTAACATTTAGCACTTCTTAGCCCTAATTAGCCCGGGTTTTTTTTGAAATTGCATAGCCCGGGGGGGGGGGGTCTAATCCCCCCCCCCACCTTCAGATCTCGGCCGCGGATCGCGCGATCGCCGCGAAAATTTGCACGTGTATAGAGCCGAATGTAATCTCCAAGACTGTTTAGTTCGATTTTTAAAAATGATTATCTTCTATTTTTTAAGTAATTAATTAATTATGTAAATTTATGTATAAAATCATATTTTTGCCTACTCACTTTAAACAGCTCACAGAATGCTTATTTTGATGAAAGTATTCTTTTTGACATTTCTAACAATTATCTGTCAAAAAAATTGCTTAATCAGTATTAAATTCTTATGTATTTTATTGTATCATGAATTTCTTATGTATTTCTTTGTTTTTTCGACCTTTTGTTTTTTATTGTTTTTTCGATGAAATTTATCGGGGACACTTTTGCGATCATAAACAGCATAAAATTAGTTAATTTCAATCAGTAAAAGTAAAAATAATCACATTTGTGATTTTGGGCTGAAAACACAATTTGCATTGAAGTAACACACGATGTTTTTGAGTGATTTTCGGTGTGACATGCAAGGACGAAAAGTTGCGTAACTTCGGAACCGCGTACCCGGATGTCGCGAATTTGGTCTCAAAAGATGTGCAAGACTTGAAAGTAAAATGTCAGCGAGCGACGCGGTCAAAAAATTTCGCGCAGCGAAATGGTCGCGAACTTTGTCGGGCCAGATAGGGTTAAAGCTGAGTGCACTGAGTCGCCTCTCCGTTATACGACTTAGTGCAGTGAGATGTCAGAAGTGTTGACTGGCTTGGGCCCAGGGGCGGCGCCAGGGAAAATCATAGGGCGGGCGAAATCCGTCAGGAAAATTGTCGCGGCCAAAAACATTTTTTCAGGGCCAAATTCGCGGCTAAATCAGGAACCGAAAAGTCACCGGGGGGGGGGGGGAACTTTTCGCGGCCAAAAACAAATTTCACGGCCAAATTCGCGGCCAAATCACTAGGTTATCAGATGACTAGGCTTGTATGGAATAGTTCTTGACATGAATTTGCACATCTTTTTATAGCAATTTCCATTCTCATTTTTATTTTAAAAATCATATAAGAAACAGACCGGTCTCTGTCGATACCTAGTATCGCGTCATTCTCAAAGACTAGTGCTTAACATACAGTGGCGACCGAAAGTATCGTCACGTTCCAAACGCGTTCACAGAAACGCGTTCCTTGAATCGAAGTTCGAACGCGACGAAACGCAAATCCATCATAGCAAATGCGTGCCTTGCGTTTATTGAAACGAAATTCGTTTCTGGGATCGCGTTTGCATGAACGTGACGATACTTCCGGTCGCCACTGTACACAGACAAAAAGTGCAATAATGACATGCCTATATTATTTTATTTTGTTCTTCTCAGAGACGGAATTATCGTCGCTTTACTCAACTGTAGTACGAGTATCTTCGCTGGGTTCGTGATTTTCTCCGTGGTTGGCTTCATGTCTCACGACTCGGGCTTGCCGATTGAAGATGTCGCAACATCAGGTACAAATATTTTGATTCACTTTTGTGACAAGTGTCATCCCGGTCTAGACATTCTCTTGAGAATAAGGCTACAGATTGTCAGGATATCATCTTAATTGACACAATCTGAATGTATAAGCCGCTTACCTTACTTTTGATTTGAGACTGGCTTAACTTCGAAAATCGAAACACAATGTGAAGGTAATCAATTAGGCTGATATTTTAGTATTTATTTTTTAGTACTTGTATAATTCAACAGCAAATAGCTCTACTTAAAGCAGTGAGGCAGGGACGGAATAAATTTATTGATAAAATGTCCCCGCCAAATATGATATAAGAAAACAAAGTAAAAATCACCGTCCACTTTCTCACCACAGGCTTCAGACACACTGTTTAAATCAAGTCACTGTTAAAAAAAACGCGATTAATGGTGAATTTTAGAAATGTAGAACTCGTGTGTTTAACGACTAAAGGCGTCGTCACACTATGACGAATTGGCATTGCGTATCCATTGCGTATGAAACATTTTGACATTCGGTGGCATACGCTAACGTTCGTTCGGGAATCGTTTTGACGTCGTTTTTGAGTCGTTTTAATACGCAATCATACGTTGTTGTTCGTTTCGTACGCTGAAAAATTTTAAGCATGCATAACATTTATCGACGTATACCAAGCGTACAAGCCATGCGCAGCGCGTACGCTCTGAAGTTGCAATACGAACGTTTTATTCGTCAACAGGACGGAAGCGGTAAGTCGCCAATACAATTCCATTGATCGACCATAAGTGAGGCCCTTTCTCTGCGAACATTTTGCGTGTTGGTAGCGAATCAAAATAAATTTATTTCTCATTTTTATCCATGTGGGCTTATAATGCTTATACTAGATTGTGCTTCATGTATCTGGGTGTGTTTGTATGTGTGTGTGTGTGT
>JZLH01S0044469.1:4146-14885 GCA_001188425.1 Eucidaris tribuloides
TAGTAGAGAAAAGTTGACCATTACGTCACCTTATGTAGGCCTAATCTTCTTTCCAAGGTTCATTTCTTCCCTTGCCATTGTTTCATGGGCTTTGTTATGTCCACTCTTTCATTTCCACGGTGCCTGGTAAAAAATAAAAATGTCAGAATTAAGAACGTCAGAGGTCAGAGGTAAAAGGCCAGAGGTAGAAACCTAAGAGGTAAAAATGTCAGAGGTAAAAATGTCAGAGGTGAATTCTCCACAACTCATAAGATCCCTCTATCCCTACACTGTAAATAAATACCGTATTTTTTACGGGGAAATTACGAACAACCGTAAAAATAATTACGGCTATTTTACTGTAATTTTTACGGTTTACCATAAAAACCTACGGTTTTACGGTGGAAAACTGGTAAAAGTAATCCCTCCCACCTCCCTGGGTAAACCGTAAAAATTACGGGATAGGGTCGTGCAGCGAGTTGCCGACCATTTCCCGTAATTTTTTTTTTACGGGAAATGATCGGCAACTCGCTGCACGACCCTTTCCCCGTAATTTTCAACATGATTGTGAGTAATTTAATAATTTGATTCTCCTGATACCACACGTAACTGTTAGACTGAGACTTAAAGTTAGACCATTCATGAATCATTTTCAAGGATGAGGTATATAAAACAAATAAGGATGGTGGTTTCAATACTTGCTCCCTCAGTGCTGTTCATACCGACCCTTCTATCATTCCCTCGGCTTCGCCTCGGGGGTGATAGAAGGTCCGGTATGAACAACACCTTGCGAGTGATAATTTCCACCACCATCCTCATGAGCAGTCAATATTTGTATAATACTAAGGCTTATACAATGATTACATCTAACCCGATTTAATTACAATACCTCTTCCGAAATTAGAATGGGCGACCTTTGCATTACATGCTTCTGGAATACAAAACAGTTCAGAATGACGGCCTTTTTAAAATCAATTTTGTATCTTGGTTCTTGATTAAACGCACATATGACTTTCATTATGGTAGTGTTGACTATGCCATGTAATAATTACCTTTTCAGACATCACCATCACCTTTCCTTGAGCTAATGAAACATTCCACTCCGAAAGAGAGGAAGTTAATATACTACTCAAACCAGTTGTTTCCAGTTGTTTTGGATTATGGCGATTTAAGTATTGCCTGTAATCGTAGGATCTACGAAATTACACAATATTATACAAAAGGTTGTATACAAAAGGTATACCAAACAATACAAACAGGTTATATAAAACGAAAGTATATCAAACCCTAGATGTCTTATTACCTTAGGACTTCAGAAATAGTGCAATAAGCGAGATCATTGCATTTTTTCCTGGGCTTGTAGAAAACGCGACAGTAGAATGACAGCCTTTCTTTTCTTCTCTGATCCTTGATTGACCGGATGTGTAATAATTTTCCTTTTCAGACGTCACCTTTCGTCGAGCTAATGAAAAAATTCAGATTTTAATCTATATTATTTCAAATAACCACTGACACAATCTCGTGCAGTTCAATAATGCAAATTTAGCGTCACGCCATACCTGGGGATTATTTTGTAAAACTAAATCTCGACAATAATTGCGCCACTTTTGAACTACGTCGTTTGCTCAAACTGCGTAACGGTAGACTAGATCATGACGACGGTTGTAGTCTTCAGCCGATGATTGCTAAAAACAATAGAGGCTACAACCTACATAGGTGTGTTATGGTTTTGGAATTGGACCAGCATTACAATGATGCGAGTTTCTAATACCGTAAGCTTTGATCTTTGATCGATGGAAAACAGTTTCCATGATAAGGCAATTGGATTAGTAGGTCTATGTCGTTGATGTAATATTCACTTCCACTGGCCGGCGTCAATGACGATTTACTTCTTTCGAATCTGTAAACTTTTCCACAAGTTAACTTTCATACCCCATGGATAAAGATCACTTTGAATTCAGTTGTTTTAGTCTTATTTTCTTGAGAGGGTTTTTTTTTAATTGAGAAAATGAAAAAAGAACAATACTTAATCCTGTAACGTTTGAGTGACAGATTTTGTGACTAATTACGTTTCATCGCGTCAGTGGCGTATAAATGGTAATTTTGGACGTACTGCTGCACTGTTCTCAACTAAGCAAACGACGCACTTGTTAATCAAGCATGGGTGTTCATAATGTTTAGACGTTCCTGCAAAAGAGTCCATTGATCTTTTATTGCATCGATCTGTACTTGCTTTCATCGTGGCACTGCTAAATATCATATGACGATTTACTAAATTTTGAATCTGTAAACTTTTCTACAAGTTAACTTTCAAGGACTAGCTAAAGTTCACTTTGAATTCAGTTTTAAGTCTTATTTCCTTGAAGATATATTTCGTGGGTGAGAAAATGAGGAGAGGACAATCCTGTAACGTTTGAGCCAGTCATCACGTTGAATCACGCCGAGTGGCGTAAATGGTTACTATTGTCGACGTACAGCTGTACTTTCCTCAAGTAAGGAAACGACGCAATTTGTGATCAAGCATGGGTGATCATAATTTGTCATATTTTTCAGGAAAGGAGGACATTGATGTGCTTTTGCATCGATCTGTACTTTCTATCATCGTGATACTGCTGATATTTATTATATTGGCGGGAAACGCATTGGTTATCATCGCCATTTACAAAGATCATCGTTTGCGCACTCCAACCAATTACATTCTCCAAAGTCTTGCAGTCATTGATCTACTAACGGGTCTGGTAGCAATACCAATGGGCACGTACTTGCTCTTATTCCATGATGACCTTACCCCTTCATCGGGTTTTGTGATCTATTTTAACACACCGATTTATACTTTTGCTGGGCTTTCAATTGTGCATTTAACATTTGTCACCGTTGACCGTTACATTGCCGTCACAAAGCCGTTACGATATGTTAACATCGTGACTATAAGAAGAGTGGTTATAACTGTTGTTTTGATTTGGTTGAGTATTGGTTTGATTGGCATTGTGTCTGTTATGACAAAAAGAGTATCCGAAATACCAGTAATGACCGATGATGTACTGCAGTACGCTGAACCAGCTGCATACTTGACTATTATACTCGTTTTAATGTCGATTTGCTGTGTAGCCCTCATTTCACTAAACACCTTGATTCTACGCATCGCAATGAAACAAGCGAATCGAATAAGGAATCAAAACTTTCCGTTTGAAGAACGTGTTCGTCAGGGACAGAGAAGAGGGAAGGTGAAAGCTGTAAAAACAACTATCGTAGTGGTGGGAGCTTTGTTTATTTGCTACATTCCAGTATTTGGACGATGTGTGATACTAATAACCACTAATCTTGCAATTTATTACAATACAATTACATCTGATTTTGCTTTCCTCTCTGCCTGTGCGAGTTCGGCTATAAATCCATTTATTTATTGTTACAGAGATCGTTTATTTCGGCGAGCATTTTTCAACATATTTCGGGCAATGTGGAAGAGAAAATAACATATTGATCATAAATGAAGTAATCGATAATTAAACAAAGTTTACCGATTTAATCTGAGTTGTAAATTCGCCCATGCTGTGGAGAAATTAGCAGTGTCTCTCATAAGGTGTTCAAATATTTTAAAATGATCATTATGGAGTATCAAGTTTTACTGTATATGTCCCATTTCATTCATGGATTAATGTGTTAACTGTTATTATAAAGAGTTGCCAGCGTACTTAATTTACGTATGGTATCAATTTTCGTATGATATCAATTTTCCATACAACATCACTATTCCTCATCCAACTGAGACAAAACCGATTGTATTGGCTCAGTTGGTAGAGCGTCTGCATCACAACCGGGAGGTCGGGGGTTCAAGCCCATTCAAACCCCGGCCGCGTCAGACCAAATGACGTTAAAAGATGGGAGTTGCTGCTACCCTGTTTGGCATTCAACGATTTAAGGTATAGAGCAACGTCGATCTGGTGCTGCTCAGTGGCTGCCGGGCCCACGATGAATTGGGCAAAATGAATTTTCGGAGGATTTCTATTTCTGATTTCTGTTTCGAATAAAATGTGGATTATTATTATAATGTTGCCAGTTAGAGCATACGTTTTAACTATCATGTAGCTCAGATATCAGAGAATGACGTTTTGTAACTGATTCTTTATCATGTTTAAACAACATGACGAGTACACGAATATATTAAAATCAAAACTTAAGAAATTAGCTTGCAATTTAATTCCCTAACTACCAGATGTATGTAGTATAACTTTATTTCTTATTCTGATCAAAAATAAATGAATCACAACCCGCTGAGTGTATACAGCTCCACAAGCTGTGTCCACTTTCCGACAGGTGGACCATAGACTACGACTACAAGTTTATTTGTTTGTCTGTTTCCCTTTTTTTTGGGGGGGGGGGGTTCACACTGATCACTAAATTGGTTTGCCAGTGCACGCATTGATCGAAAGCGTGATTTGACGTGCGCACTGTACTGCACTCTTAAAAATTCCTGGTCAGTCTGACTCGGAGAAAGGATCCGTTGGGGGCACACTCGGAAAAGGGTCAGGTTTAACCACATTCCGGGTCAAGTTTGACCAAAATCCAAGTCAGATTGACTCATATTTTGGTCAAATTTGACCCGCAATTTGGTTGAAACTGACCCTTTTCCGAATGTGCCCCCAACGGATTCCTTTTCCGAGTCAGTCTGACCCGGGATTTTTAAGAGTGGATGAGGTGATCAATCTCAGCCCGTGTGTCAACGTAGTTTTGTCTGCCATTTTCCAACATTTAGTAACGCTTATAATGCGACAAATGTCCGCCAGTGATTCCATGACAGTTGTTACGCTGACATAATGCTCCGCGACAAATGCTTCGGTTGCATTTTCTCCATCGACATTTGCCGCGCCGACTTTTGATCCGCCAATAAACGTTTAAAATGTACGCCTATATGCTACATCTACTCCGCCGAAATTGCTTTGACATACATGTTTATTTTGCTCCCCTGATCCAAATTTTAATACTGGGTAGTATCTAATAGGAAGCAATTGTATGCAAGTTTTTACAATGCTTCTAGCACAAGCAAAGGTTTGTCAAGCAGAATATCAAGCTCAAGCAAAAGCCCCTGCAGCCAAAATTAATGTTGACTTCTGTTAATGCCTTTTGGTCTGCGAATCACCAAACCACCAGATTTCGTGAAAATATGCATCATATATTTTTAAACTTTTAAAAACTTTTTTCTGCACGATACTAAAGCCAACCTTTAAAAAACCCTTCATATCATCTCTTATTCATATGGGACGTCATCATAGTTTCGATTCTGGTGAGAAGATGCATAATCCCCACTCGTTCACAGTTCTTTGCTTATTGCTACAACAACTTCATAATGTATTGTGCAAACACTTGAGCGAAACAACAGACAGTGTTATATACTTTATTATTACCGTAGACATATACCTGCCTACAATAGCATCACAATTTACAAAAGACCCCCTCTGACAATGTCTGACAGATTTTTAATCGAATGTGAAGGAATGAAGATTATGCAGTATTTCACCAGAACCATAATGACGTTCCAACTGGAGAATCAATGATCTGGAGTTTTTTTTATTACATTATTTCTTGGAGATGGGGCTTAGCATCTTTCAGAAAAATGTTACAAAATGTATATAAAAACGATGTATTTTTTCACGAAATAATTGGTGATTTGGTGATGTACAGACCAAAAGGCATCTACAGAAGTCAAGATGCATTCGGGGTGCAGGAGGCTTTTAAATGAAAAAAAAAATACTTGCTTTCAGCTGACATGCAGCTATATCGGTAGTGAAAACTCTCTTTTTTCAAGAAATATAGTGAGCTTGAAATTTAATGTGCACCTAGATGACGAGATAATCAGGTCAAGAAGACAAGAAAATGAGTCTAGAAGACGAGAAGACAAAATACGTGGTGTCTTCAAGTTGACTTAATCAGGATGAGAACACAAAACGACAAGATCCTGGATTTGATCATGGAGAAATGATGGGGATGAGAAGACAAGAAACATCAAAGATCTTGTCTGTTCGTCTTGTTGTCTTGACGATATCCAGGATCGAGGTTGAATGTCCTCTTGTCTAATTCTTGTCCTAATCAAGTAGACTGACCAAACAAGATTCAGGATCTTGTCTTCTTGTCTCGATCAAGGACGACTTGACCAGATAAAGCATCTTGACTTCTCGTCTTCTTGACCTGAATGACCTTGTTATCTTGGTGCACTTTTCTACCTGTGTATCTTCTTGAATGCGGCCGATAAACTACAGTACGTTCAGTCACATACACCACCCCCCCCCCCCCGTCCTTGACTGCCCGTAATGATACAAACTCGTCTAGTAACCAATCCGATTGAAAGGCATGCGAATTATCATCTAACAATACAAGAGTCTGTAGGCAGGCAGTTATTAATCAACGTATTAAAAGAAAAAAATGCAAATATCCACAAGTAATACATGAAATAGAGTGGATGAATCAGGTACTATGATAAAGGATTGTTTATTTTTTTTTATTTTCTTCACTGATAAGAAATTAGAAAAGCAATTACAAATAAGAACAAAAAACATCAGCTGTAATTCAACCCATTCAACACTAGGACCACATATTTGTTGCCTTTTTATCTTGAAATGTGGTTGTATTTACCCCATCTAATGCATATGTTAATGTAGAGAAAAATATCAGCTAATCGATGAAATGGGTACTACAATGTCATAATGAATATTCATTTTCGAACAGGTATAGAATATTTAAATGAGGTTTAACGAGAATATTTTATAGCCGCATTTTTATAAACTTTATCAAGTTGCAACGCTGTGTTTCTGATCAGCGAATCGTGGTTTGGCTGTAAACCAGATCACAGACAGGATTGTGGTTGAATATGAATATGCCTGAGCAGCGTACACTGATCACGGAAAGCATGCTCGCTGGGTGTCGAGCTGATGTGCACAGTGGCTACATGTTGCATGCATGGCATAAATCGTGCAGTACAGTGCATGGTGTGTGAAGCCAGTGAATGTATGCAAATGAAATTCCTTACATACTGATGATGTAGAGAAGCAAATAATTGAACTAATGAGGAAGCAATTGACAGACCGTCGTTTAAAGTGAAAGTTATTCATCAAAATAATTTGTAGTCTTACAATTTCATAAGAAATATAAGATCTTGGGTAATTAGGCTAATGTTTTGACACATCATTAAATACCCTTTATATGCAATAGAACTATTCCAGTATATTGCCTATTAGACAGCAGCCCAGAGGGTTTTATTCAAACATCAAGATACCAATATCTGACTACAGGAGCATGTGTAGAGTAACGAGCTATAATACAGATTTCCATTCTGCCGGGGTCTATCCGTTGCGTTTGCCCCTGGGGACCTTAAAGGGGGCAAAAATTGACTTTATTCAAACATTCTAGGTACCACTTGAAACCTTTACCATGAGCTGCGGAATACTTTCCCGAGTACAGAATGCCCATGCAGAAAATCTATCCGTTGCCAAGGCCCGCCAGAAGCCAAAATGGGCCCCCAAATTGACTTTATTCAAACTTCTAAGTACACTTGAAACCTTTACCACGATCTGGGAATAGTCTCCGAGTACAGAATGGCCGCATGCAAAGAAATCTAACGTTGCTAAATGCCCGCAGAAGCACTAAATGTGGGCCTTTGGGCACATATTATGCATAAATTGACTTTATTCAACATTCTAGATACCACTTGAACCTTACCACGAGCTGCGGAATACTTCCCCGAGTACAGAATGGCCCTGCAAGAAGAAATCTATCCGTTGCTAAATGCGCGCAGAAGCCAAAATGGGCCCCCAAAATTGACTTTATATTCAAACATTCTAGGTACCACTTGAACCTTTACCACGATCTGGGAATAGTCTCCCGAGTACACGAAATGGCCCATGCAAGAAATTCTAACCGTTGCTAAATGCCCGCCAGAAGGCCACTAAATGTGGGCCTTTGGGCATATATTATGCAATAAATTGACTTTATTCAAACTTCTAGGTACCACTTGAACTTTACCACGAGCTGTGGAATACTTCCCCGAGTAGCAGAATGGTCCATGAAAGAAAATCTATCCGTTGCTTAAGGACCCGCAGAAGCCAAAATGGGCCCCCAAAATTGACCTTATTCAAACATTCTAGGTACCACTTGAAACCTTTACCACGTATCGGGAATAGTCTCACGAGTACATATATGCCCATGCCAAGAAATTCTATCCGTTGCTAAATCCCGCCAGAAGGCACTAAATGTGGGCCTTTGTGCACATATTAAGCAATAAATCGGTGTATAACGCCTTCTGACTCGCCGAAACGAACTAGAATTATGATTTCATCTGTAAACCAAGTTCAGCCGCTTATCTTGAATCAAAATGTCTTAAAAATATTATCCAAAATGGGCCTGAAATATGGCCAGATTAAATATCGTTTGTAAATCTCCATGAAAACATAGATTATGTCCAAATTACCTGTTAAACAAGACATGAAAACTGCAATAGGGGCACAGCGGAGGTCACTTGAATATGGCCATATTTGGCCCACAATGCTTACTACAGACTACATGCAATAGATACAAACGCCACTACTTATGTGCTTACTAAGTACCAATCAAAGGCAATACCATGTCCAGGGGAATATTCTCAGTGAAAAGCATCAGCTTGAAAAGGGCCCGCAAAAAATCCCAAATAGGCCTCCCAAAATTGCAGTTACGGTATTTAAACATTGCAGGTATCACGTAAACCAATTCTTTAATGATTAATCACAGAACCCCAGACATGGCCATGCAGCAAATAATCTGCGGTATAAAAGTCGCGCCAGGAGGTCATTAAAATATGGCCCTTCGATTTAATAAATATTATCAACAACGCTATAAAATATAACACTCTCCTGACCTACCCATATGACTAGGCAATGCTTTAGTCACATGTTCCAAAGTCAGAAGCTTACTTAAGCGACGATGTATCATACCTTAATGTTACTTACCGCTAAAATGTGTCTTGAATATTGATCCTCATCAAAAAAAGTGTTATATTACATTAGATAATGAAATATATCAAAAATTAACTCACACCTAGCAAGACATATAATTATAGACACACAAATAGTACTGCGCCAAGGCATAAAGGTCAGTGCAGCCCCTTGGGGCCATATTACAGTACCGCTCAACTTTTTGGCATGAAGTGGCTGCGAAAGTAACCCACTTCAACTTACTTGCCTTTGGTTTGTCTACCTAGGACTCAGCGCATCCCCCCCCCCCCAAAAAAAAAAAAAACATAAAAATGAAAAAATCGGCGCTCCCGATGAGCATCGTAGTGAATTGTACAGAGTAACTTTATGGTTACGGATCACATAATGTAATTAAACAGGACAACTCATCTTTTGTAGAACTGCTCGACATTTACCTGTGACCCGCATAATTCAATAAGTCAATATTTAAAGACTCCTAATAATACGTAAATCATTTCTAAACCAGCCCAGAAACCCTGCAAATGTGGTCTTTACAGTAAAGAAATGCGTAGAATTAACTCTAAAAATAAAGTCTACATATTTAAAGTTCTCTTTTTAGTGTATTCCCGTCACCGTGTAATACAAGCCCGAATCAGCTGTTTAAGTTATTGGTATGTTTTAACGCACATCGCAAGATGTACACGATCTACATCTCGCATTGCACGGGTTGCCCGTATAGATCTTTACTGCAGAAATACAACATATGCCCTGCAGTTCTGCATGGGCAAAACGTGGTACATTTTTATTGGTAAATCTTTTCGATTATTATGTTTATTTTGTTTTTGTTTCTTTCTTTAATTTTGTTCATAGTATAATGATCCCAACCCCACAAACTCTGCATTATTATCATACACATCTTATTAAGCTAAAAAATCGATAATATCATATTACACAATGAAAGTAAATAATATTTCTTAATTCAAGATATTTATAGTTGCACAAATATTGTGAAATTTTTTGTGTCATATATTCGTAGTGCGCATCCAAACACAAAGTCATTTTTCTTTTTGAAGATTCATTTATTGATCCCAGATGCGATATTTATGATTTAATCTTAATAATAGTTTCATATATTTTTGCATTAACCAATTTCATGACTCGGGACATTCGTCCTGATCATCATCGTACAAGGATTGTTTTGATACTGGGGTGGGCTTATTGACGCTTTAATATGATTATACTACTCTGCACAAGAGTGGTAGCGAAGTACGTCATTATTTTTGCTTTTCCCTCCTCTTCTCACCCATAAACGAACAGACAGCACTAGGAAAATGCCAGCTTGAATTTGGCTATCCAGCCATCTTTTCAAGCAAATAACGTAAATTATATATTAGGGTAATATTGATTCTCAATTTGCTTGCCTGATTGTATAAACAAATGCCACTTAGTATATTGTGTAGGCCAATAAAGTCCTGTATGAACCTCTTTTTGTAAAAGATTTGAGAAATTAAAACGTTGATATCTCGTTTTTGTTTTGGGTTAAACGCATTTGTTATTCAGTGGATCTCGAATATATATAAAAAATATGCCATAAGTTTTGACCATGAAAGTAAAGAAGGCGTCTTTATAATTTTAATTTGGCAATATCGATAGCGTTTATTGATTGTATCCAACAATCTCATTCTATAATGATTTGCGGACTTGCGGTCGTTTGTAGGATGAGTTTAATTCTATCTGTGCTATTGTCGTAAAATATATGACATGGAACAACAAAGGTGATTTTATACTGTTCAGTGGTTACGAATTATCTCTCTCAACAAACAA
>JZLH01S0044472.1:0-13165 GCA_001188425.1 Eucidaris tribuloides
AGAATTTTTTTGTGGTTTTTCATGATGGCTAAATTATTTTTTTCAGGAAAGAAAGTAAATTCAATATTTCATAAACCATTTTCAACTAATGAAGATTGTGATATTTTGTATGTTTCAGGGTATGTTAAACATGAATGCTCAATGTATTTATGTCACTGTGAAAAAAAAAGATGATCACAGGCAACTTCAGTTTTGGCGTGAACCCAAGATGACGTGATAGTGAGATATGACTGTCACTACCAGCAGACCACTCCAAATGATAGCGGGAACTGCGTTTATTATTTGATATACACATAGTCTACATTCTTCTGAAACAAAGTACATAACAATGAACATCGACATGCTCAATGAATTCTTAGAATTATTTTGCTTCATTGAAAGTAAGCAATATGACTCTCCTGTTATGACACAGGAAAAGTTATAGAAAACCTTGTAAACATGGATAAATGTCAACTGCCTTTCTCAAACATTGTGCAGTAGGAAATTAGGGAATACTACAAAAGAAATGATTGTAAACTTTTACAACTTCTATTGACAGTCCAAAAATGAATTTATCAAACTTAACTATTGGAGACAAAAATTGAATTGAATTCTGTGTTTCTCTTCATGTTCAGGATTATTAAATGTCCTGTTATTCATCTTTATTTACTTGATTGCATTCAAGAAAGTTGTTCCCAACCTTCTGAGCTATAGATCAGTTTGCTTGTACAAGCTTCATTCACCAAATATCAAATATGGATATAGTACTTCATTGGACAGGTATGAAAGTTTGTAATTTTAAATGAATTACTTACAGGTGTAATTGAGATACAGGCTGTGGGTTCTTGTTCATTTCCTTGTGTGTTACTATATTATTTTGTTAAAGTTGTCCCAGGCTATCTACCTACCAGGCTATTTTATGTCAACATAACTATTTTTATTCAAATTTATTGGCAGTTGAATATCAGTGAGCAGGACATTGTGACCATCTTGTCGACTGTGAGCGAGAATCTGTTGGCGCCCTCTCCAGTCATCTCAGGAACACTTGATGGAGGTATGATAGAGCCATCTGTGATAAGTACTTATTTCATTAATCAATGCACGTTATAGTCTTTGAAGTCTGAATTTACAAAACAAAACAGAGAGCATTTACTGTCTACATTTTGAAGTATATCCATGTCTTACAATACTGTGATAATTGAACAGGATATACATTCAGTATAAACAGTGAAGTTCAGCATCAAATTATGTTGTTGTCTTCAATTATTCTCTTAATGTAAGGGCTCATTAACTTGTACCGAAATGCTGTTGCATCATATATCTTCTGTACATGTACAATATAATAATCTGTACAGTATTGTGCTTAGTTTTCTTTTCCTTTTAAGTTTTCTAGTAGAAAAATAAAGAATTTTACAAGTTTTCCTTTGCAGTTTCAGTGATTTTATTCTTATATTCTGTTGATTTGGTCAGACTCTGGCTTGGTCACTCGTGCAGAGGTGCATGCACCCGTCATACCAGAAGAGACGACAAGACAATCCCAGCCCCCTGGCCCTCCTCCTGACCCCTCCCCATCCCCTCCCAAGAAGACAGTCTACGTTCAGTTTATGATGGAAGGGGCCGAGCTGGAGTTGTACTCGAATGAACAGAGACTGGTAAGTTGTTGAAACCTTTGAAGACGATTTGATTTTGATATAATTCACATTCTCCATACAGCCAGCCTGAAAGGACTAGTCTTCAGGAGATTAAACAGATTCATATCTTTTTACCAGGAATGTAGACATTACAGCAGTGTTGGAGTCGAGTCCACAAGTTCCTAGTTTGAGTTCAAATATAAATTAAACTTTGCCATTCATTTTACATTGGGACTCAATGCCGAGTCAGAGTGACTTGAGTCCAGACATGACTACAACACTGCATCACAGTGTATGGAAGAATAGTGCACTTAAATTAACTGTAATGCATTTGGAGTTATATTCTGACAACTCAAGTTTTCTTATCATACTATGATGATGATGATAATAATGATGATTGTATCTCACTTTGTAGCAAAGAAGTGGTGTCATCCAGGGACCCTCATACTGGTCTGTTTAGGTTCAAATGACGATGATGGTGATGGTGATGGTGATGGTGATGGTGATGGTGATGGTGATGTGATGACGATGACGGTGACGACGACGACGACGACGACGGTGACGGTGACGGTGACGGTGATGGTGATGTGATGACGGTGACGGTGACGACGACGACGACGACGATGGTGATGGTGATGGTGATGGTGATGGTGATGGTGATGGTGATGGTGGTGACGGTGACGGTGACGATGACGATGGCGATGGTGATGGTGATGGTAATGGTGATGGTGATGGTGATGACAACGACGAAGTTGATGGTGATGATGATAAAGATGATGATGACGACGATGAAGTTGATGGTGATGATGACGACGATGAAGTTGATGGTGATGATGATGAAGATGATGGTGATGATGATGATGATAATGATGATGATGATGATGATGATTTTATCTCATCTTGCAGCAAAGAAGTGGTAAAGGCCTGTCATCCAGGGACCCTCGTACTGGTCTGTCTAGGTTCAAGCTCCATCAGGTCAATGGGTCTGCGTCAGTGTACAGCACAGGAGCCATGGATGTCAGGGCAGCTATTCTCACCATCACACTAGAGGACATCAGACCAAACAGCCCTCTGGCCATCAAACAGTGAGTACCAAGATGCCACACCCACTCCCAATTCTTAAGGACTTATGTAGTTCTCTTTACTCAATTCTTATCCCAGTATTCAGTTGTATAAGATCATAAAGGGCAGTGATGTGATGAGAAGAAACAACAATGCCTCTAGAACCAAAATGGTTGAAAGATACATCAGTGTATACACCAGCAGCAGTGTATCTCCTGGCTGGAAGGATTTGTCTTGAATTTTTTAACTCAAGCATAAACATACCAGTTCTGAATTTCTCTTGAGCCCCATTTGAATTTAAAGGTATTGGCTAACATTTACCACAGTTAAAAAAATCTGAGCTACATGATTCCCCATGCTACCATTGTCTTTGATAAGGTCTAAAAATGACGCCCTGAAAAAATTGTATTTCAAAATGATTATTTAGTGCTTTAAAAAAGTGAAAATGGTAAGTTGATCGGATTCACCTGCCCATTTTCTCCCATAGACTTACTGTGTGTACACCTAGGCTATTTAAACTCGCCCCGAGTTTTAATTGTTTATTCATGCATAACTTGCCATTGGCAGTGTAACTTTCCGAACTTTTTTATTCTAGGGTGTTTATTTGTGTTTATTTGTCCATATGAATACTACTATGTAGTTCCGATATCAAAATTTGACAATTTTTTAAATTGAAGCTCCAAATGTTAGCCTATCACTTTAATTCCATAGAAAGCTACACAACAAATTTGTCTGTCATGAGGTATACTGATGCCAATTCTTTCAAAATGAGTCAATTTTTGACTACAAAATTTTCACAGTAAAATCCTTGCATAGTTTACTTGATTGCAGAATAGATTTACCCCACGTTGAGGACTACCCCCAATCATGTAATTTACCTTTAAGTATATATTTTGTATGTTTACTTTTCTCTGCATTTTCTTTTTCCTCAAAGAGTACAAATTAACATCAACCTTTGCCTCTCTCTTTTGCCACAATTTCATTCAAAATAAACACTGTGTAAAATAATAGTTTTCCGCCATGTTAGTGTAAAACATTAGAGCTGTCTGAAGCCAACGTTATTCTTGTGACATTGTTCAAATTTACTCCAAATGATAGAGTTAAATACACTCTTGAATGTTGTTGTAAATGTTTGATTTAAAATTGTTAATATCTGAGCTACAGTAAAAGTGCTTGAACACACTAGAATACAAAGCTTTGGAAAGTTGAACACTGTTCACTGTAACAAAGTAGCCTGTGAAGGAAAATGAATGGCAAAAACTTCTTTTAAAGCTCTAATGATCATTCTAAATTACAATTTTATCAGAGCTTCATTGTTAGACCTTATCAGCGTGGAGGATTATGTAGCTTGTATTTTCAGAAGTGGGAACATTGTTAATTTATGCCTTTTATGTGATATTGTATGTGCCTAGACTGATCCTGAAGAGTAGTAAAAAGAGTCGGCTCCGCACCGCTCCATCCAGTCCTCCTTCACCCAAAGTCACTCCCATGATAGAAGTCTCCTTCAAGCAGGATGAAAACCAGTTCCAGACAAGTGAGTATCTTTGTCATTGCTAATTCAGTTTAAATTAAATTCATTTATTTCCACTCATCATATAAGTAGCAAGATAACAGAAAACAATTGTAACATGAAACAAATGGAGGCATCGAGGCATGGCGGGTAAAGCTGTAACTTCCTGATTACAACATCCCCAGTTCAAATACTGTTGTGGCATTTGCGTCCTTGGGTAAGACCCTTCATCTGCATTACCTCTCTCCACCCAAGAGTATAAATGGGTACCTGGTAGGGTGAAAATGACCTAGTTTGTCTGGCTTGACATGCCTCCTTGGTAGCTCAGCTAGGAATACTCCCCAGGGAGTGGAAATGCTGCACATCTTTGTGCAAGCTAGAACGAAGTCCCAGTGACCAGGGAAGGTCCTGTCAAACTGGTTGGGAACCAAATCCTAATGGACAAATAATGTATTTGTCCGAGAAGTGTTATCAAATTATCGGCCAATCTCCGTTTTGCCAGTTTTTTCAAAGGTCTTTGAGAAATGCATGTTCAATCGTCTTTTATCTTTTATTCAAAAGTGCAATATTTTAACTTCCCATCAGTATAGCTTTCGAGCTGGGTACTCCACATCTCATGCTTTTCGCAATGTAACAAATGCTATTAATAGCGAAGAAGTCATGCTAGGTATATTTTTAGATTTAGCTACAGCATTTGACACGCTCGATCATGATATTTTGATTTACAAATTACAACTTTATGGTATTAGAGGAGCTGTGTTAGATTTATTCAAAAGTTACTTGTAAAATAGAGAACAGTTTGTTATTGTCAATGGTTTTAAGTCTGAACAGAAGCCTCTGAGATGTGGAGTGCCCCAGGGGTCCATTCTTGGACCTCTGTTATTTCTAATTTATATCAATGATTTGTGCAATACGTCTGACGTTTTAAAGTACATTTTATTTGCTGACGATACTAGCATTTTTATGTCCCATAAAGACCCATTTCAATTACAAAGTGTTTTTAATAATGAACTGGTTACACATGAACAAACTTACAATCAATGTAAAGAAAACTAATTTCATGATGTTTACAAATAAAAATGTCGATATTGATCAAATAACCATAAGACTTGCTGGATCTGAAATCAAACATGTCTCATCACTGAAATTTCTTAGCATTACAATTGATAACAAGTTGACATGGAAAAACCATCTAAATATCATTTGTAATAAAGTATCAAAGAATGTTGGAATATTATTCAGAATTAAAATGTTACCATGTGAGATTTTAAAAATGATTTACAATGCTGGTATTGCTCCTTTTCTTGATTATGCTATTTCTATATGGGGAAGTGCAGCCAAAATTTATCTTGATAGACTTTTAAAATTACAAAAATGTGCAATAAGAATAGTCAACCATTCATCCTTTTTAGCCCACACCTCACCTATATTTTATAATCTGAAAGTTTTAAATATTTATGACATATATCAATACCAGCTCGGAATTTTTATGTTTTTATGTCATCGGAAACTTTTACCCACTTCTCTACTGAAATACTTTAATCTGAATTGCAATATACATTCTTATTCTACTAGAAATGCAACTAATTTTCATCTTCCAAAAATAAGAACGTCGCTGTCATATCAATCCATCATTTATCAAGGACCTGTGGTTTGGAATTCGCTAACAGATGAAATATGCAACGCAAAAACGCTTAATTTATTCAAAACAAAGTTTAAAAGATTACTTCTTGAGAGATATAATGGCTGAATGAAGAATATCTATACCACTTGTTTTACTATAATCATTATAATTATTTTAGGGCATTGCACTTCTTTGTGATTTGGTTTATTGTTTATGTGTATTGTTAAGTTGTTTGTTTGTTCTGGAACATATTTTTTTGCTATATACCCCTATATGTGAGTATTGCATTTTTCTTTATGTTCATATTTGTAAATGGGTCAGCCTAAGTTTAAGGATTTTTTCCCCCTTTTTGGCTGCTACCCTTTAGTATAATACTTTAGAATTATAATGCAATTTTAGACACATATACCTATTTGTAATATTTTAACTTTGTATATATCATGTTTGTTTTTATTTATGGTTTTACTGAGAAAAAACAATTTGAATTTGAATTATTCTCTATTTTTTCTCCAGTTGACTTCATCATAGACGGTGTTCGTATCAACATCTTTGTCCACTATCTCCTGGCCATCTATAATTTCCTAAGCAGCGCCCTTACACGGAGCAAACTGGAATCACCGCTAAGCCCCAGTGGGGGTCAAACGTCCAGACAGACTTCAAGGTAGAGTAAGGAAAAATGTCTTATTGACATCATTAAGCATCAATGACAATAAAAGGGAAATAACAAGAGTTGTAATATGTCTACAGTATGGGCCTAATGATTGTATAATTAAGTAAACTATTCAATGTTTATGCTGTGAAAGTTTTGCAATGAAATGATTCCTTGTTGCCAGACATGTATTTTCAGAAATTACTATCATGAATTAAAGGGTAGTGACATGATTGGGAGAAATGAAAAATGTCTCTCGAACCAAACTACTTGAAAGATATACCAATCTATAAACCAGCTGGAGTGTATCTCTTAGCTGGAAGGATTTGTCTTGAATTTGTTTACTTAAAGAGAATCAACCTGGAACATACCAGCACTTTATTTCTCTCATGCCATGAGAGAAATTAATCCCTCAGAAAGCTACACAACAAATTTGTCTGTCACAAGGCATATTGATGGAAATTAATTTAAAACGAGTCAATTGTCCTATAAAATTTTCACATTGGAATCCTTGCATATTATTTCTTCATGGAGTCATAACTTTTTGCCCCTATTGCAGGGTCTCAGTCCCCGGCACGGTGGGCCAGAGTGTCAGCCATTCAGAGCTATTGAACATTGAGTCCAAGCCAGCAGCAACACCCAAAAGGTCACTGCAGGTCACAGGTCAACTCAGGAGACCGGAGGTCGTCCTGTTTGATGATCCCACCAGTCAGAATAGCCAGTGTCTTGTTTTCAAGGTAGGCTACAGGGTGACAAATTTCTAGAATGCACAGTCACGTGACAAATATGTCACAACTTTCCTTTAACTTTGGCATTCTGAAACCTTTACTTCACATGACGCTCTCTGCATACCAGATTTCAGGTTTCAAAAGTTTGGCCTGCAAATTCATTTTCATCTTTAATCCATGAAACGGAAATAGTCTTTCATGAGACCTGGGCCCTATCTCATAAAACTTGCAATCAATTGCAAATCCAAAAATCGATTGTAAGTCTTAAAATATTGGATTCTGATTGGTTGAAATCAACTTGCGATCAATTTTTGAGAGTTGCAATCAATTGCAAAGTTTTATGAGACAGGGCCCAGTACATACATGTTTTTGTGTACTCACACACATATATATTTCAAACAAATAGTGCTTGCAATATTGTTGATGTAATCTAATTTTTAATCTCATATTGTAGATTGTGAAAAACAAATTTTGTATGTAGCAACAGAAGGCCTGTAAAGTTATTTTCATTTTCAGAAGAACTGTTTCCTTTGAATCCTTTTCCTTCACAAATGCTTTTTAACCAACCTATGCTGTTTCTGTGACATGTAGGTCATTTCATCAATATGCTGAATGTCATTAATGAAGCATACAGATGACTTACATGCATTATTAAAGTGCTTTTCAAGATAAGTTTGTCTGAACCCATACAGCAGCTAACACTTTACAGTACTCAGTTGTAATGGCTTAAGATCTTTGTAGATACCGTAAACTATCATTTTTCATGTCATGTTATAAATATTTTATGATTTTCCACCATTTTTCTGCCAGACTGGAGGTAACTTAGCTTTCAAGAGCTCTGAGTCAGAGCAGCAGATGGTGGCCAACCTATCCAAGATGCAGCTGTTTTCCTGTGTTTATTCCCAGGCACTACGGACCGCTTACCAGGTGGGTGGGGGATCCCCTTGATTGGGCTGGGGAAATCCCCGTAATAAGGGATAGAGAAATCCCCTTCATTTGCCCTATATTGGTTACACGGTCTTGTGTTACAACAATCGATTGTAAGTTGTTTAATACAAAATAAGCCATTGAGTTATGATCGATATCCATCTGGCAATTAATTGTAGCTTTTAATGTGCTGGCATCACCAGTCATTATCAATATCCAGGACATGTTTGCTGTCACTCTTACTTCTGGATTCCACACATTTGACAGCTAGAATTGCCTGATCTGTTTTTATGACTTAACTTAATCAGAGTTGACTGTGCAGAACTCCATTCTTACATTGAATGTAGAATTATTAATTATTCCTATTTTGGCCTATTCCTTGATAGGTCCTGGAGCCATGTGCCATCACCTTCACCAGGGTCGTGACCCCAGAACAAGGGGAGGTTCTAACAGCTGATGTCACTGATATCTGTCTTCATGTCTCACCACGGGTGGTCTATGTCTTGAGAGGAGTTGTAGAAGCACTGACATCAGTAACACAGGTAAGATATGGAGGAAACTTGGCAGACTTTGACATTTTCATGTTTTTAAGTTTTTTATTTCACCAATTCAATATGAAAAGAAATGATTGTAGTGTTTGGAAGCAGCCAGAAAGGAATAAACCTTATAAATAGTTCACCTGTCTACAATTACATTTAATTGCAGAACTAAATGTAATGATATTGATGAACATATTCACATACTACTGTGGCAGCCTGTGTGGATACATTTGATATCAAATTAATTTAATTTGCACTATTGAAAGATAAAATCAAATTTTGTAAATAACGTCATGTTTTAGGTAGTTTATTAAGTTCTATATGCCAATTCCCATTTATAGCATTTTTTAAAATTTGTATTGTGTCTTAAATATGTGAAGGTTTTGTAAGACGTCATGGGTTAATATTCTGAGAGATTATTCTTTACTTTTTACAGAAACCAGCCAGTCATCATCAGTTGTTAGACGACTCTGAAAAAGAAGACCTCTGGACCCCCAAGCCTATCTTCTCTCATGGATTCCATAAAAGGAAAGGTAGAGATAATTTTACTTTATCCCCCACCTTCCCCCTCCCCTCCCCAATGACCTCTGGACCCCCAAGCCTATCTTCTCTCATGGATTCCATAAAAGGAAAGGTAGAGATAATTTTACTTTATCCCCCCCCCTCCCCCTCCCCCTCCCCAATGACCTCTGGATCCCTAAACCTATCTTCTCTTGTGGATTCCATAAAAGGAAAGGTACTAAGTAGGGACAGCTTTACTTTAAAAGACACAAATTAACATTGTAGAGGTTTAATTGTCCAATTTTGATTTTTTAGCTACATGTAAGTGCTTGAATGGGCAAATAAACATCCTAGAATACAAAACTTTAAAAACATATGCTGCCACTGGCAAGATATGTATGGATAAACACTACATTTGACTTATGCGTCAAGTGCAATCTTTATTGTAACAGAGCAGTATGTGGGAGGAAATGAGCATGGCAAAACTGGGAACACAAATATTTTCATTTTTTTAAAGCCTTGAATGATCCTTTTGAAGTACAATTTTGTTCAGGGCATCATTTGTAGACCTTATCTCAGACACTTGTAAAATGGAGGATTATGTAGCTTAGATTTGTTTTTTAAACTTGGAACATTGTTGAGTTATGCCTTTAAAGGCATTGTATAACACTGTTTCCAGTTTAAAAAATTTGAGCTACATGATTCCACATGCTACCAGTGTCTTTGATAAGGTCTAAAAATGAAGCCCTGAAAAAATTGTAGTTCAAAACGATCATTAAGTGCATTTAAACAGTGAAAATCATTGACCGACCATTCCAGTTTCCCCCCGTAGACTGCTGTGTGGCAGAAATTTTCAATCAGCTGATATTCTATTCATTGCCGATTTTATCTGTACATATTTTACGAATGACTGCATAACTGTCTGAAGTTTTGTGTTCTATGGTGTTTATTTGTCCATCCAAACACTGTCAGATATGTCAGATAACATAGTTTGACAATTTTTTAAATGGGGCTTCCACACTGTTATATAGTGTCTTTAACCCCTCCCCCTCCCCCTCCCCTGCACTTTCAATATTTTTCAATGGGTTAGAGGACTGCAATTCTGAGTCAATATACTATGTTTATTTAGATAACATTTCGATGGTTCTTGTAACATTCTGTGTAGGTTTCAACATGACATGTAATTTTGCATGTTGACCTGATAATAAATACTAATTTTTGTAATCAAAACTTTACTCATCGTCCATCGTGGTACCCCCGCCCCTTGATTTTTGTTTTCTGGAATTACCCCTGTATGTAGTTTTGATCTGATTTGGTCCAATTGTAGTAATCCAAATTTGTTTTCCTTTTTGTTTGACATGGTCATGCTTGTAGGTAGTATGAAGAACATGGTGGACTTTGCCCCACCCCCTGAGCCATCCGTCACCCCCAGACAGAAGCTGACCGTCCAGGTGCCCCGGTTTGAGGCCCACATGGAGCTGGAAGAAGCCTTGGAACATGTAGCCCTGTTGAGAGTGACATGTGGCTTCCAGGCTACCATGATGGACTGGGCATATAATGTAAGTTGCTAGCTGGGTTAATCGTAAACTACGTGGGGGGGGGGGTGGCTGCAAGCAAGAGTGATGGGCTGGGCTTATAATGTAAGTTGGTAGCTTGGGTTAACCAAAAACAGACTGGGGATGGGGAGAGGAGGGGGAGGCAGGGTTAGGGTTATGCTCACCAATTGTACCATCATGTGTTTCATTGCTTGTAGGAATGTTTTATTTAAGCATATTTCAGTAAACATATTTGTAACATTTCAATATTTTTAAGTGCCACTATAGTAACATAAAGATGTTTTTGTCTCCATCGAGTTAAGTTTGACTATGAAACAGGCTTCATGTATGTGTATGTTCCAAATGTTAAATTTGTTTTTTGCTGTCATTTCTTGAATGATTGTAAATCCGATTGCTTTGACTGAAAAAGCAACATGTAGGTGAGAGCTTTGAAACTTCTACACAGAATTGTGTAATTCATTAAATTTATTCAAATTTATTCCAAATCATAAAAAAAATGCTACTTCTTCATTTCATGACTATCAAAATGTACAATATTTGTAGTAATATTCACACTTGTCTCAAACTGAAATACTGTTGGGGTGGGGTCGCCAAGTCACATGACAAATTTCATATATTGCATATTGGAAATATCTATGACACTTGACAAAAACATTACAGACTTCGAAAAATTAGTGCCATTCCAGAGATGTACACTTGCGGTAGGTATGTAAATTACGCATTGTGTATTTAAGGTAAATGACGTGATTGGGGTTTTTTCCTCAACTTGGGGTAAAACTATTCTAAAATCAAGTAAACTATACAAGGATTCTACCGTGAAAATTTAGTAGTCAAATGTTGACTCATTTTAAAATAACTTCCACCAGTATGCCTTGTGACAGACAAATCTGCTGTGCAGTTTTCTATGGGATTTATTTCTTTCAGACCTTGAGAGAATAAAACTGCTCATGTTCATGCTTGATTCTCCTTATGAAAACAAACTCAAGACAAATCCTTCCAGCCAGGAGATCCACTCCAGCTGGTGTACATGTATGTTTGTAATATCTACCAGTTTGGTTCTTAAGGCATATTTTATTTCTCCCAATAATGTCACTGCCCTTTAAGTTACTAAATGTTCATTTGTTTTTCCTTCCTGCAGCTGAGAGCAGAGGCTGAGTTACAGCTGGGGAGTGACATCCTACAACGAGAAATTATCGGTCTGGGAACCTATCGTTGAACCCATCATGGAAAGTGAGGGTGACTACAGACCGTGGGAACTAACAGCCAAGGTAAATAGTGAAGTGATGACATAAAACTGGTTCAGAAATATGTGGTGGCAATAGCCAAACTACAACTCAGTGCAACTGTAGCTCTCCTATTGGTAGAAACAACCAATTGTGATATGCTTCACCTGGTTCCGCCATTGTCCACACATTTTCCGAACCAGAGTGATGTCACCTTTTGATACTCTATAGTATTTTGATTTGTAGGTCTGCCCCATCACGCATCAAGAATTGCCATGTCTAATAGGATTAGGCTGTAGATTTCTTTGAAAGGGAAAGAGATCCCTGGTTTTAAATATAGTTCTGTTGTTATATCTTTGCTGCAGGAAGCTACTGCTGTACTGTGCCCATCCCACCCGCTGGCCTCCAGCCTCCTTACCACTGCTGTGAAGGCTACTGTTTGTAATGCCCCATCTCCCACTCCCTGCCCAACACTCTTTCAGCACTGCTGAGGAAGCACTGCTGTAGTGGCCATCCCACTCCATGCCCCGCACATCTTACCACTGCTGGAGCGAGCTACTGCCTGTAGTGCCCATCACTCCCTGCCCCGCACATCTTAGCCACGCTGTGGAAGCTACTGCTGAAGTGCCCATTCCACTCCCTTTTGCCCACACTCTTAGCACTGTGAGGAAGCTAGCTGCTGAAGTGGCCCAATCCCACTCGCGCTGCCCCACCTGCTTACGCAGCTGGCTGAGAAAGCTTATACTGCTGTAATGCTCGGCCATCTTCCACTTTCCCTGCCCCACCACTCTTACCACGCTGAGGAAGCTACTCTGCTGTATGTGCCCATCCCACTCCCCTGCCGCCACCACTGTTACACTGCTGAGGAAGCTGCTGCTGTAGTGCGCCATGCCAGCACTCCCTGCCCACACTCTACCACTGCTGAGGAAGCTACTGCTGAAGTGCCCATCATACTTTCCCGTGCCCCACACTCTGCGCACTGCTGAGGAAGACTACTGGCTGTAGTGCCATCCGCACTCCCGTGCCCCACACTCGTTACCAGGACTGCTGAGGAAGCTGGCTGCTGTAGTGCCTCCCAACTCCTGCCCCACCCTCTTAGCCACTGCTGTGGAAGCTGCTGCTGAAGTGCCGCATTGGCACTGCCTGTGCCACACTCTTACCACTGCTGAAGGACGCCTACTGGCGTGTAAGGTGGCCCACCCCACTCGCCTGCCACACTCGTTACCACTGCTGAGG
>JZLH01S0044489.1:4196-16136 GCA_001188425.1 Eucidaris tribuloides
CTGCCATAATGTTGTTAAATCTTTCTCATTAATGTTTTGGTTTTAACCCGTTGGAGACTAAGTACGAGTTAACTCGTGTTGGAGTCTATGGAAAATGTGTGTTATAGCAAAATCAAATTGTCTCCAACCGGTTAAAAAATACGACATAAATTTATGCAAGGATATTTCTTGTAAAAGTCATCCATCCCTGTTACAAATCATGCATGGGTGATCACTCCAGCCCCCTCCAAAGTATTTGAAATCTACTTGAACATATCAATGAAGGAAACATCCAGTCAACCAAAAAAGTCTTTTCCAACTGTCAGTTTGAGAATGGTGTGGATTTTATACAAGTCAGAGTGTCCAGAAACTTCAAATATGTATGAGTATTTCTGCAATAAATTTGACTCAAATTGAGTTCATTTGAAGTGCAATGTTTCCACTACAACACCTGTCCAGTGTCAATTGTGCTCACATGAGCATCTCCCCATTCATGTTGTAGCTTGTTTGCAAAGACTTTTGGTTGGGATATCTCCCATTCACCCACTTCAGTTGCAAATTATTCTGCTTAGCAGTGAACCCACCATTAAACTTTATTTTCATTTGTTTCAAGGAAGTGTCACGCGTGCTGTATGTCACGAGTCACATGCCATGGTATAGATGATTGCTTAACGTGATCAGGTAAACCAATCAGCTTTACTATTTTCTTGGTTTTTCATTTATATCCTGTCTTGTCACTGGTGTGACATACAGCATGTGTGACTTGTGTGACACTTACATGGAATGGCTGACATGGGGAATATTTTGATCAAACTTGCTGATACACAGATTGATGTTTTGCAAAACAATACAGAGTATCATATCACTGTTACGACTTACAAGTGACATCAAGATTGGTGTGGTGAAGAAAGAATCTCTGTGAAGAGAAAGTATGACGTGGAAATTTGATGACAGCATATTATTTCAACCTGTACTCCAGTCAAACTGAGGTGTGACACAACGAAAAACTGTGACAGCTACTCTTATGATGCCATGTCAATCAATCAACCGCCCATGTTGCACAACATTTCATCAACATTTTGCTGTAATAAATTGTTTACCTATCTCACTCTGTCCCCTTCCTCAGGCTGCTGTATGGCATGTCCCTGCTATGTCACAAAACTACAGGTGGCACAAACCAGTGTTGTACATGTACATGTACTCATTACTCGTACTCAAGTACTCCTTGAGTCCCATTTTCAGAGTACAGTGCACTCTCGCTATAAAGAAAACTGGTGTAGCAAAATGTCATTATAAAGAAGTAAAATCTCTGGTCTCATATCTTAGATTTCTTATTGTTTTTGCAACCCTGATTCAAAGAAATTTCATATGAAAACTATTTCATGGGTCCCAAAGACTTCTTTATAACGAGAATGCTCTGTACTCGAACGTCCAAGTACTCGCATTTGAACTGTGGTTCTTGTACTCTGTAGTCAAAGTACTCGGCAATACTTTCAGGGTTCCCAGCCCATTACAAAAATCAGGGAAAATCATTTTATTTTTTTCCAGTCAGGGAAAAGTCAGGGAATTTGATAAAAATGCCTCAAATCAGGGAAAAGTCAGGGAATTTGGATTTGCTGCATATCAAAACAACATCCATTGGATGACTGGCTATGATGAAACTGGAAATGAGTTGAAATAATTATCATGGAATTTGAGAATTCATCAGGGAAATATCAGGGAATTTAGTTTTCTTGAAATGCTGGGAACCCTGACTTTGTACCAGGGAAAAAGTACTTGACTACAACACTGGCACAAACATGCATGGAGCAAGAATCGATCTGAAGATCCTGGTTAAATCAGGCAGGGCCCAACCAGGTGTGGAGCTTATAGGTGGCTTATGGAGAAGATGCCACCCGCGACATTGCATATTCTCCTTAAAGGTTAGTGACATGATTGGGAACACTTGAAAATACCTCAAGAACCATATACACAAGCAGGAGTGGATCTCCCACCTGGGAGGATTTGTCTGTAATTTGTTTACTTGAGGAGAATCAAGCATAAACATAGAAGTATCTTATTTTTTTTCCAGGGACAATAAAAATAAGCCCCATAGAGACCCACACAGCAGGTTTCCGTGCTACGAGTGATATTGACATTGTTTATTCTAGAATGAGTCAATGTTTGACTACAAGATTTTCACAGGAGAATCCTTGCATAGTTTACTTGATTCTAGAGTAGTTTCAGCCCAAGTTGAGGACTACCCCCAATCATGTTTATAGACACTATATAACACTGTGGAAGACCCGTTTAAAAAATGGTTGAACTTTGCTATCTGACATATCTGACAGTGTTTGAATGGACAAATAAACACCCTTGAACACAAAAGTTTGGACAGTTATGCTGTCACTAGTACAATATGTGCAGACACAAATTGGCACATAAATTTTAGATCAGCCGATAGGAAATTCTGCAACACAGCAGTCTATGGAGGAAAGCTGGAATGGTTTCTCAATGATTTTCACTTTTTTAAAGCACTTGATGATTGTTTTACACTGCTATTTTTTCAGGGCTTCATTTTTAGACCGTATCAAAGACACTAGTAGCATGGGGAATCATGTAGCTCAGATTTTTTAAACTGGAAACATTGTTATACAATGCCTTAAAGCCTCTTGGAGAAACTTGAGACACTCAATTGGGTCCCCTCCCAACTTCACCGGGAACTTCAGTTTGATTCCCCAGTGCATGTTTGTGGCATATCTAGTTTCTTGACAGGGTGTAGCAGGTACATACCACACAGCAGCCCGAGGAAGGGGCGCAGAGTCAGACAGGTGAACAAAAGATGTTGGGCAACACAGTGAAATGGGTGGTCGGTCACCTTTATATCTTGCGTCATGGGCGTGGCTGCCACTCCTCGTACATGTATATAAAGACCAAAGTTTTCTGCATTGCGGATTTCCGGCGGAAATCACGAAATTTGAGGTACAACGCTAAAACCAGCATTTTGAACAAAAATTATAAAATCATGCCAAAAAATTCCACAAAAAGTACAGTTAATATTTATTGAATAAAACTAATAAAGCCAAAGAAATGCATTACCTGTAAATATGTCCCCAAACGTGAATCTAAATGCCCATGGGCGTAGTAAGCTTGACATTATTTTTTTTAAAACAAAAATTCAAGTCAGAAAATTGCAAAATTATGGAATTTGACATTTGTAAAATGGAGAAAAATGGAATTTGACATTTGTAAAACGGAATATTTTCAGTTGGCAATCAATAAAACTTTTACAAAACCACTAATCACAGGAGTCTGTGATTCCTTTGTGTCTGAGTCTCCAGTTTGCCAAGGGGTCCAGGCAGAACAGGCAGAAGAATCTTCAGTTTGGGTGATGCTTATGGTTGAAGTTCCTGTGTTTGTTTGCTTTGTTTGTTGTTTGCTTCTTGTTTGTGTGTATTTTGTTTATTTTTTCACCTGCAGGGAAATAGTAGTAGGATTGGGAAAGACTTAAAATGCCTCAAGACTGAAATCAACTGAAGTACATTACGAGACTTTCAATCTAAAGAACAGTGATAGAACAAAATCTTGTCTTATCATATCCATTTTTCCAATCCAAGATTCGATATTTGCCTATGTATTGTATTGTTTTGCAATGCTGATATAACACAAGAATTGTTTACTGGTCTTGAGCAGTTTGTTATAAGGAGAGTCTACTGTATACACCACATAAACTCTGACTGGAATGTATAACAAGACTGGAAGACTTTGTCTTAAATTCGTTTATCTGAACTGACAAGCTAATTATGCTAGCAATAAATTAAAATAAATAACATGATTAGAGAAAGTTTTGTAATTGGGGTGAAACTAAAATCAAGTAGACTATCCAAGGATTTTGCTGTGAAAATTTTGTGGTCAAATATTGACTCATTTTGAATACTGCCATCAGTTTCCTTTATGACGGGCAAATTTGCTTTGTAGCTTTCAATGGGACTTTTTCTATCAGAGCACAAGAGTAATTCAATACTGGTTTGATTCTCCTAAGTGAACAAATTCAAGACAAATCCTAACAGCCAGGATTTACACTCCAGGTAGTGTATACATTGGTATATGTCCAAACTCATTTGCTTCTTGATACATTTTCAAGTGTTCCCAATCATGTCATTACCCATCATTGAACCAGCCCAAAGCTGTACAACAAATCCTTTACAGTGACTTCTGGGAGTACAGGCAAGGGGAGAAATATCAATCTGCAAAACCTCCACATTTAAAAACCTTGAACCCTATACCAAACATTGATACAAAATACTTCAATTGGGGTGATCACAGAACAAGACACTGAGCTTTTACCAACCTTATGTTTTATACCAGCTAGGTTTCATCGACTCGTGTGAACCTGTGAACTTTCTCAAGCCAACTTGATTATTTCCCCCTGTTGCTTGTTGAAGTTATTGGATGCTGTTAAAAATCACTGGAGCATACAGTAGAATCCCTACTCAGTGCAGGGTTTGTCTTCTTAATCTAAAAAGCGTCTTTGATTTTTCTAGGCCAAAAGATTGTTTCAAAGTCAATTAGCCAGTTTACAGTTGACTCCATGATACCACAGATTTGTGAAGAGTGGGGCAATTTTTTCCCAAGGCACTTGAGAGTAACTATTCTTCAACTGATGGAGGGCTGTATGAATGGTGGTTGTTAAGTTTGGCTAGAATACCTGCACCTTTAAATTCTGATGTGCATGTATACATGCAAGTATACATGAATATTTACGACATAGATTACATAGCTTACAAAAAGACCTGTCTAGCATTTATCAAAATCAATGATGGTTTAGTTGACCTTTATCTGTACATGTACAAATTTGCCTTTTTCTAAAGCATGTTCAGTGACACATCACCAGGGGCGTAGGCTAGTTTGGGCATGAGGAGGTGCACATCTTGCGGAGGTGGAACTAACTTGGTGTGGGGAGGTGCACATCTTAGGGAGGTGGAACTAAAATTGAGAAAATCAGGCGTTGAAAGCAGAAAAGGTGGTGAAAATTTCTTTTTGCTTGCCAGGGGCGGAACTCCTTTGGCTCTGCGGGAGGTGCACGTGCACCCAGTGCACCCCCCCCCCCCAACCTATGCCCTTGCATCACTGAAAAGCTAGGATTCTTGTCTAAAGGCTCTTTTTATGTTCCTTCAATCTATCCAGATTGTGAGAGTACATGTATACTGTATATATCAAAGAATCGGGGAGATCACTATTCACTAGCCAGTATCAAACAAAGGTTGGTAGAAGTGAAATGACTAGAGCTATGATATCTATTTCAGATAGATAATGATTTCGCTTAGAGAGACATTGTGAGAGTTCATTTCTATGATTTCAGGGTGTTTTCATTCACTTCATCTGGGTATAGAAGAAAATTAATATACAGTATTCACAGTGAAGTCATGAAATGTGTGGAACTAATATTACCTCAAAATATTTAGGATATTCAGTATTTGATCTGGAATGTGTTCAACACATATTGAAAACTGCGTCTAATTCTATTATTTCCCTTTAATATCAAAAGTAAACATCATGATTGGGGTTAGTCCTCAACTTGGGGAAAGACTGCCATAGAATCAAGTAAACTATGCAAGGATTTTGCTGTCGAAAGTTGACTCAAGAACTAGCATCAATATGCCTTGTGACAGACCAATTTTTTGTGTAGCTTTCTACAGGATTAATTTCTCTTCAGGCTCGAGAGAAATTCAGAACTGGTACGCTCATGCTTAATTCCCTTTACGTAAACAAATACAAGACAAAATCCTTCCCGCCAAGAGATACATTTCAGCTGGTGCATATCTATCTTTCAACCAGATTGGTTCTACAGGCATTTTTTTATTTCTCCCAAATCCCAATTATGTCACTGTCCTTTAATCTTGCTAGCTCAAAATCAGCACTTACAGAAGATATAGGTTCATATATGTGCAAAAAAAAAATAGAACGATGTTGACTTTATCAGAAACCAAACATGTAGGCAAAGATATTTCGCACCCGTTAAAACAAACACACACTCCTGACACACACATACGCACACACACATACACACAAACACCACACCACACACACACACACACACACACACACACACACACACACAACACACACACACACAACACACACACACACACACACACACACACACACACACACACACACACACACACACACACACACACACACAACCAATGCACACAGGCCACACACACCCGTGCATGTTTTTCATGAAAATTGGAGAGGTGGGTTATAGTCTGTGTAACCGAGATAAACCTGTATGTTCATTTGATAATTTCAACTCACACACACACATGCACATCCTGTGAATGCCAAAGTTGTTCAGACTTCACACACATCAAACAATCCAACACAAATGAAATCAACAAACATTTAGTTTTTCTTTCAAAGATTTTTGTAAAGAATTTTACTGCACATTGCACTGTCATTTGCAGACAGACATGTAACTAGACAACACTTAGTCCTGTTACTACTAGAAATGTACACAGACTATTGTCAATTTACATAAAAACTTGAAATATTTGCACAAGGAGAGGAGCCATCTTAACATTGATTAACAATTGCTTACTATGCTATGTCACATTCATTCACTTTTTGGCACTAATGATAAGTAAAATAGAATTAACAGAGGCCTTGAAAATGTCTGCTAAAACACAGCGATGCACATTAAAAAATATATTATTTACAGGAGTTGAAAAGTGATATAAAATATGTTTGATGGACTGGAAATAAAATATTACTTGGTCAGTGGTAAATACACTAAATTACATAAACACAGCTCATGAAAATACAGGCACCTACATGTATATGTATATGTAAAATTCTAGGTAAAATAAAAGATTCTCTAGTATCTGGCTGGAATGAATTCTGATTTCATTACATGCATTTCAGTGTTTTACGTGAATTTGCTTAAACCTACAAAACTCTGAATTTGTTTATCTACATTCAATCACAATTTTGAACTTTGCACATTATTCAATTTTGGTTGCATGGGACCAATTCACCACTAGCCTACTCCCTACCAAGACATACATGCAGTACTGTAATACTCTATTCACACAAAAAAACTTCACGTGTTCATGCTGCTCTTTCTAAAAGTAACAAAACATCTAGCACCTACTTACATTTCACACTCGTTACTGCATCACTGACTTGTTCATGCCACCACATTTTTTTAAACAGAACTATATATAATACTGAGTATATACAAGCAGCTTGATTGGTCCAATACGTGGCACAGCTTAGAATGCATTTTGTTCATTTCTGACAGTTCTTCCTTATTTTTTTTTCTAGCATTTAGAAAACTGAAGTGCATACAAAAATTTTCCAATAAATCACTACAGGTTGATTAACAGTTTACAAAAAGATGACATCTATTCTGGAAAAGATCACACTTGTCCTACATTTAGATTACAAAAAAGTACCTATAATAGGCTGAATTTCTTTGAAAATAGCATCTTGTGCTTACAACAAGTTACAATACTTGCCACATCGGAGTTTTACACTAGCGTGAATCTATGAAATTACGCTATCATTTCACTTAGGAAATGTGCTGAAAACTAAGTCAAATAAATACATTGTTCCCTAAAAATTCCAATTCAGAGCTTTCTTGAGTACATCTGGGGTACAATCAATGTAGTTGTCAAACATTATTCAAACCATATAACTTTGTTCAGGTTGTGCTCACTATGGGGCATAACTACAGTACAGTGCACTCTCGTTATAAAGAACACTGATATAACAAAATTTCAGTATAAAGAAGAAAATCTCTGGTCCCATATCTTTTTTTTTTTTTGGCAACCCTGATATAAAGAACAAATTTGATGAGTCCCAATGACTTCTTTATACCGACAGTGTGCTGTATTGGTCACATACAACTTTCCACCCAAATTTATGTAAATATTCATGTGCATTTGTACACTTATATAATGTTAAATGCATTTACGCAAACAGAAAAATAGGTCTAGCACTATCTGGGACCAATATCGTAGAGGCATATTTTCATATTTCAAGAAAATCAGGCTCGCCCCAAAGATATTGATAGATGGTGCTAGTGCAGAAGAGGTCACTGTCTAAATTTGTTTAGAAGGTATGTGCCAAATTACATGTTGGATCCAAGTTCTGGCATATGTGTTTTTACACATATTAATGCGCAAATATGGAAAAATATATGTTACTCTCACTGTACAAAGCACTGCAATGCGTTGGCCACCTTTTGATTGTACATGTATTATGAGTGGATTAGGGGAGCAAGCTTATTCAAATTCTAAAATGTCTCCACTGGTGTGTTGTATCCAAGGTCGACCTCGAGGCCAATTTCTGGTGGTCTTGGTCTCGGTCTCGGTCCGAGTCACCTGTACAAACCCTATGAAAAGGTTGTTTTGGGGTGGCCTCGGTCTTGGAACCCGTGGTCTCGGAGACAACAATGCTCCACAGGTATACGGGATGAAAGCCTTCGTGAGAGAAAGATGCGGCGTCAAGTCACATGATGCACTTGAGTTGTATTCTACCAATCAGGAGGGGAGTTTGTCACGTCAGCTCTCGGCCGCTTGGAGGTTGCCCTTTGCTCTCCGGATGACATCATGGGTTTTGCACACTGTAGCAAAATGGGGGAAAAGTACGGAAGACAAGAAAGACATACAATACAAATTGATTAATGACCTATACTTCATGTGCAAATATGGAATTTCCTTTGGTCATGATACTGTGGAAGCAGTATGAGTGCAAAAGATATTGATACGAAAAAAGTTTAAATGTAAATAGCATGATTGAGGGTTGTCCTCAACTTCGGCTGAAACTATTTTAGAATCAAGTTTACTATACGAGGATTCTGCTGTGAAAATCTTGTGCGCAAATGGTGATTCGTTCCTAAATAACAACTGCCAATATCCCTTGTGGCAGGCAAATCTGTTCTGTAGCTTTCTACGGGATTTATTTCTCTCAGGCCTCGAGAGAAATAGAATACTGGGATGTTTATGCTTCATTCTCATTAAGTAAACACATTAAAGACAAATGATCCTTCCAGCTGGGAGATCCACTCCAGCTGGTGTATAGTTTTTACATATTTCAACTCATTTGGTTCTAGAGGCATTTTCAAGTGTTCCCAATCATGTCACTAACCTTTAGTGTCAGCACATAGCAAAGATGTTGTACTTTAAATGTATATAACTGTGGTGGTTGGATAGGGGCAGGTGGTTGGATAATAAACAGATGCAGTGTATGGCTCAAGCCCTCAAACCTTTATGCATGTCTATCCTTGAGGAATGTAAGACCTATTTATACTTGATGATATATACTTTGCCTTTCCAATAAAGTTTCTGTTTTTTGGGAGGGAGTTTGCCCATTTTTAACTTCTTTGATCAATGATTGCATTCTTAGTGATGTTCTTATACAAATGTTATTCTACTTGTATCTGATCATACATGTATATCTCCAATTTCTATTTCACTGTATCTCTCAATTTATACTTAATCCGTTAACGACAGTGTAATTTTGCTTTAACACGCATTTCCCACGAATCTTGTGTCTAGTCTTCAATGGACAAAGGCATAGTTTGACCAATGTTTCCAGTTTAATAACTGTGAGCTGCATGATTCTCCATGCTACTAGTGTCTCTGATAGGGTCTAGAAATAAAGAATACCCCCCCCCCCCCCGCCCAACCCCCCGGGTTTGACTCACGTTGGCGTATGATGGCATCCTCCATGCTCTCCTTCTCCCTGTTAGTAGCCGCCAGCCTGTCCCTGGCCTCTCTCATCAGTTTCTCCTGGGCGCCTAGCCGTTTCCTCAGCTCCTTGACCTCGTCGCTGCAGTGGGAGTGCACCAGCCGGTCCGCCGTCCAGAAGTTACCCAGGTGCCTGGTGCTGGCGTCCAGCAGGGTCAGGAGCCGCTTTACGTGGCGGGACACGTCCAGCAGGACGTCGGGGGAGTGGGGGCTACTCTCTTCCAAGGCCTGCAAAACAAGTCAATCAGTGAATTACACGATGCTATTATATAACTTTCCTGCTGCAAGTGTATGTCTCTGGGATGGCTCTAATTTCTGAAAGATCTAGCTTAAAATATAAAGTTTCAAGGAAGTTTTAATTCAACTTCCAATCAGACAACTCAAATACCAAACTAAAATAAAAAATCTCCATATCGCATATGCCCAATATTTGCAAATAGCAGATACTATATATCAACATCCTGGAATTTTTGTAGTCTTTCTAACTTCCTGTCCGACTCAGATCAAAAGTGGCGGCATTGATTTAATGCAGCCAATCCGTTTCTAATTGTATTGCCTTTTTTTTCTTTTTGTGTGGTTGAACTAGCTCTGTCCTGCTGCTGAGAAATATTCCATGCCAATACACAATGAATGGAAATCTGACTGTATCCCAAGAGTAAAATATAAGATGAAACATTGCGATTGCAAAATCAAGAAAAAACAGAGGTTTTTTGGCACTGCGCCTTTTAACATGCACATACACTGTATGAGATACGGGATATAAACTTGTCAGCAAATGTCGCCAGAGAATTGCAATAATCTGAGTGCGTCTCCAACGTTCTTCTGTAGACAACTATATGTGATAAGGAGAATTGGTTGAAAACGAGCCCTTTTTGATGCTTTTCAAAATAGCTTGATTAAATATGCACGCATTTGCATACGGAATGAAGTTCAAAATTCTGGTTAAAAGACTAAATAAAATCAAATAAAACGATAGAAATAAATGCTGCAATAAAATAAAGGCAAGGCATTTTTTGTAATTTTTTCATTGATATTGAATAAATCTACATAAATTAGTATGAATAATAAATTTCAAAAATTCTGTGTAGACGTTTGGAGGCCCTGAACTAGCTTCATCAGTCCCGTTTCATAGCTTTCTGTCTTACCTGGGCAAGTTTGGCTAGTTTCTCTCTAAGCTGAGCCTCTATCGCGTTCCCAACCACCGCTGCCTCCTTGATTCCCGCCTTCATGGCTTCATACGTTGACAGCATCGATATTGCGTATGTCTCTGTCTTGGACCCACTCCCGTCATCCATGTTAGCAGAGGTGGCTGAGTTTCTTGTGCCTAGGGATTGGTGCAAATGTGTTATGCCTGGAAATGAAATGCAGATGTAATTTAACAGTACTGCCTGAACACTAGCATACAAGCAAAAGCATACTTTTGGTCAATAAGAGGAATTTTTCATAAATCTTCCATAAAGTATGATATTGTAGCACGGGACATCAGAACAACCTCAAACTTGTCAAAAATGGTTAAGAATGACATATTGTGATATTTAAATGGTCAGTGAGCAGATATCATAATGCACATTTCCTACGGTGAAAACATCAGGAGCCCAACTTCTTAGAAATGGAAGTGTTTTAGAGAGAGTGATTTTCAGGGCATTGATAGATGACATACATGTAGGTCTATTTAAAAACATAACGGGAGTTATGGCATTTACCAAAACTTCACATTACTTTTACCCCTGCATTACACCCCAAGTTTGGAAGGCTTTCAACATTTAAAGGTCCACTGTCGATTTAGGATTAAGGATCAATAATTTAAAATTTAGTTTCTTTTTGCCTTCCCAGTTTCAGCCCAAACGCATTAATTACTAAAACCTAAAGGTTTGTTCCAGGACTATGGTTGTAATTGGTCGTGCAAAAAAAAGACAACTAATGAGATGAGACTATTACTGTTCCCCACACATTTCTTAACTCTCAAATTACATAACTGACAAAAATGACGTAAAGAGTGAAAGAATGTGGTATGGGGTATGTAACCAACAAGCGCCCCTCCCCCCTAAAAATGGGTGGGGGGGGGGGGAAATTAATGGAATATGCAATAATGAAAGTCATCTCGAAGCAAAAATCCAAAGTGATGATTGTACCTTCTATTGTGATATCATCTTCTGCCATTCCATTCACCAAGTGATTGTTATCTCCACTGCGAGAGTGCCTTTCATTTTTGGAATCTGAAATG
>JZLH01S0044489.1:40320-58573 GCA_001188425.1 Eucidaris tribuloides
CTTGCTTTCCAGATCCTCCTTCAGTGATTCCACATAATCCTCATCTGGTTGACTGGACTTCAGCTTTTCAATCAATGCTATCAAACAGAATGGAAACATTTAAAGAGTTTGATTGCAAAACGGGTTAACTCCATTTTTACCACAACTGAGCTATTAACATCAACACATCTACCACCTACCCACCTAGCAATAGTAGGAAATGTGAAGCCAAATTCCACAAGCAAGTACAAAATATCTTGGGTTTTACTTTCATTTTTCCATAGGTGCATGTACAAACTCAGGCAATATGCATTTACTCCAGAGTTACTACAGTGCAGTTAACCCGTTTTGCGAATCAAATTCTTCATATACTAATTGATTTAAATTGGACGTAAACATGCCTATGAGAATTGCTTAAAATTTACATGCTAAAACATAATATAATAGACCAGTCTCTAAAATAAAATAATACAGCATGTTTATAAATTCAGATATTTGTTTTTCAGCTTTCTGCTCATAACATCTATAATGGTATCAACTAGTGTTGTATCAATAAGGTTATTTTACTATCCGGAGACCAGACTTCAATATTCGAACAGTTTCAAATAGCCAAAAACATTAGATTGCCTGTCATAATATTTGTATTCGTTATTGATGTTTGGATAATCCCCACTGACAAATGAAGAGTTATAATCCTGTGAGCATGTACTTGCCACACTACCTTATGTACTAGAGTTCACAAGGGGAAAAAAACTTTAAAAATGTTCCTTCCTCTCTAAATTGATAAGACTCACCATTAAACCTTGCCACCTGACTGATCTACTGCATACCTCGCATTCCCAATCACTAGATAGAGGTCAGACTTTCTCCCCCAATAAGTCCTAATGACCTTCCATAACACCAACTGCACTTGAAACCTGAGGGAGATGAACTCATGAACTTTGTACACACATTTCCCAAAAACTGCAATGACGGATTCATAACCGGTTTTACTTTTGAAGGTCCGTGGCGAGTCGGATAACAGTAATGATACACCTTTAGTATCAACTTTCCCTCAAGGATGGACCTACCAGCTTTCTTGTCCAGTTCTCTGGTGAGCCTGTCGTTATCTTCCCTGAGGCGGGCCATGTCAGCCTTCTGGCTGGGGCTAGGGGAGGCTCTGACGGCAGACTGCTGCATCTCCAGGAAAAGACGATCCTTCTCACGGCCACTCTCAAGCAGTTTCTAGGGAATGGAGAAGGGAAAACCCCCTATCACAATAAGGTTGCTGTCATGATGCGATATTTAAATACATTGTGCATGATATCTTTTGTACTATACTTCTATTCCTTGTTTATTGCTCTTGCTTTATTTTTTTTACCTGTCAAGCAATTATTGCTACGGTTCGACTCCACCAAATTCAAAATTAGTATGTGAAAGCTACATCCAGCATCCGAAACCTAAACTACCATTACAAAATACAACTTCAGCAAAGGCCCAACTTCATTTATATTTCAAAAACTTTATGATGTATGAATCCCAAATTTTGAACACTGCATTTGTATGTACCCAAAATCAAAGAAGAAGAATTAGGCACAGGGAAAGAATGCACTAAAACATCACCATTTAAGTGTTTTGTATGACTGTTTGTTGCATGACATCTTATTCCTGGCTATACTGCACCATAATGTAATGGCAAGAACACAGAATATTGTATGCTTTGAATTTCAATGAATTTCTTAACTTATTCCTGTTACTTGCCGTGTACCTACCTCAATGGTCTTGTCCTTTTCCACCAATGCATTCCTCATCTTGCCCAGTAGCATGCCTTGTTCATGGTCTGCCCTGGCCAATGTTTCTTCCACATTCTGAGATCAAAACCATCCAAGATATACGTCATAAACCCATTGTTTCCCATGCTTGACAAGAAAATATCATTTAATAATCTAATTGAGATCTGATGTCAAAGAACAATTGTCTTAACCCGTTGGACACTAAGTACGAGATATCTCGTGTTGAGGTCTATGGAAAATGTGATTTATAGTGAAATCAAATCTTCACCAATGGGTTAAAATAAATCAGAATGTGAGTACAATCATACTGCTAAGTACCTGCTACTTGAAATTGACATGTTTAAATCTGAACATCCAACATTCCAATCCTAACTGATTCAGAAGATTTCAGTTTTTAAGCTGAAAATTTGCTGCCCTTGACTATCTTGTAGTGCAATTAACTCCGGAAATCATTGCATATGAGGTTAGTTCTTATCACCTTGCATTGAAAGCAAGTGATTTGATCAAAGGCTTACACATAAAAGAGTGAGTGTAATTGCTTGAACTTGAATATTTCTGTCTAAATGCTACTTGCATGATATATCAATGGTCATCACAGAGCTTCCAACTTAATTAATTTCACTCAATGAAAATTTTCTTTCATATATCAGTTGTTATGGCCAGCTATTAGATAGTATACTAAACATACTGTCATAGCATACACCTATTTAATATTATCAAGTTTACATCTATACGTTGGCATGCTTTATGCATAGGATACATGCAATAAAATATCAGTTACAAATGCCACATTATTCCTAATTGATACTAATTACCATGATTTTGTGCCTACACTCAAAATTAAGAACAAATTCAGTACAGTAAACAAACATATTTTGTAACAAACCTATTGAGTATTGAATATTATGTGGAAATTAAAAAGTTAAGATATTTTTATTGCATTTTATTGAATATTCTAATAATCAACCATGTCTTTCATATATTTTTGAAATTTGCCAACTTTACCACAATGCAGTCTGGAACTGAACTTTAACTGAACACCCGTTTGCAGTGTTTGTTCAAAACCAAATTGTTCATGGAAAAAATGAACACATGAGTTGATGGTGCGAACACACACACACACACACACACACACACACACAATCTTTCAGTTGAAGACATACGTTTCTTCTTTTTTTTCCTGTTTTGGCAACAATTGATAAAAAATCAAGAATCACTTGTGATTTACCTGAACCTCAAAATCCTTTTCATTGAGTTGTCGCTGGAGATCTCTGATAGCATTGCCCTTATCCACTAGGGCTCTATTGTACTTATCATTCAGGTCCTGGGGAAATACACAAGAATGAACAAATAAATAATACAAGAGGAAATGTTACAAAAATAACCTTTGACCTTACATGTAACCTCCGATGACATAACTAACAAGAAGGTCCCCCAAGTGCATCTACAACCCAAGTTTGCTTAAAAATGGAGCAATAGTTGCAAAGTTATTTGTCATAAGGAATCTTGCAGCTAAACTGTTATGTATGACCTCAAATGACCTGTGACCTTACCATGTGACCTTCAACAACACCATGTCATGAAAGTACCCACGTGCAGCTATGACCCAAATTTGGTTGTAATCCAAACAATGGATGTGAAGATATTTATCACAAAAGTCTTGCAGGTAAACTTTAACATTTGAGGTGGTAGATGAATGAGGGACGGACGCTATTTGAATCCCTTAGGACAAGACAAAATGACTCACAAGAAACTAAACTCACCTTAATTTGGCCGTCCTTGTCTCTAATTGTCTGTAAAAGGTCTTGCGTTGCTCTCTCATTGTCAGCTGCAACTTGGGCACGCTCCGATACCATTAACTGAAAGCAGAACGCAATAATAACATAGTACTTTTTACTGGCAAGGATAATAATCAAATTATCTTCCTTCACCCACAGATTAGAGTGTCCTCTATTCTAACTATTAACACCTTGTTTGTCAAAAGGTTATTCATTTAAACATTGTTGTCATCAGGGATACCCATTTTTATTTATGAAAAGACCTGAAATTTGACTATAATCAGATATTTTGTGACCACATTAAAAATGATATATGACCTGAAAATAAATGTCCAGGGCCAAATTAAGACTTTTGCCTGAAATTATCACTTTATTGGCCTGCCCGCTATTATATCATACAGTAGTTACTGTTGTTACAATACAATACCTCATAACCAAAATAGAAATAAATTTGAATTTTACAATTATGATTACAATAGATTAAAAAAAAATGTATAGTTAAAGAAAAGGGCAAGAATGCAATAACATAAACCGGGTATTGAAAAATTATAATACAAACTAACAACTGAAAATACTCAATGCAGTTCAAAATATGTTTTTGAATCATTTCAGGTAAAAGTATAACACAGAAGATGAAATCACTCACATGTACACACTGTCCCATGTTCACCTATTTGATGAGTTGCTACATGGTTTCTTTTTGAAAGCATCGTTGCATTTCATTATGATAGATGCATATAAACCATCAAAAGCACTTATCAAAACAAAAATAAGGTGATTAAATTGTAAATGGTAACACGCTGTAATTACCTCAAGTTGCTTGTCTTTTTCTTTCAACCGTTCGTTTACTTGTTTCACGGTTTCGTCTTGAATAGCACCGTTGCGTTTTCGTAGCTGGTCCAAGGCTTCTCTCCCATCATCCAGCTCTCGTTCCTTCGCGGCTATAGCTGCCTGGAGTCGACTAATGATGGCCTCCTTCTCTCCCAGCGAACGATGATGATTATCTTCAGCATCCTGGAGAAGGAACAGTAAATGAAGACAGAATGTCAGTGTGATTTATAGGTAAGTTGGTTTATTTCACTCATCTGTGAACATTGATTTCTCATGAACTCGTGTCATCACACTTATTTTAAGCACTAATGTATATAACAAAGTGACATGTTTTCCCAAGCAAATTGTGTAAATTCAAATATGAAAATACACATATTACATTTTTACTGCTGTTCACAGTATTTTTTTAACACTTTTTCAAAAACATAAATAAATTTAGTTTTGCTTATATATTTATTGCATGATTCATTAATAACACATCATTATTATACAATAAAATCACAAAACATTTAACAGGTTATAGATATAACATGAATACAGATAATTCAAATGTGTATTATTACATGGAGTAGCATGGAGGAAAATGTAGCTCAGATTTTCTAACTGGAAACATTGCTAATGATGCCTTTTATAATATGTCAATACAAATTGCATCTCTTACCTGATTGGTTTTAGTCAGGGCTTTGACATTATCCGAAAGCTGTTTGTTCTTGTTCTCCAAGTCTTTTAACTTTGCATCCAGTTCCTGAAAGGGATTGTACAATACAAATATTCATTCTCACAGAAATAAACTTGAATTAATGTTTGTTTTCTTTTTCTTTTTTTTATTTTATTGCCCTTTTTTATGTTTGATTCACTTGAAGGCAGCACTATTGATATAAGTACTGTATGTTTATTTATTTATTTTGGGGGTATTTTTTTAATTTATTTATTTTTTATGGGGGGGGGAGGGGGTATTATCGAAATGTTCCCTGGGGAATTGTCGGGTGGAAGCTGTCCCGGAGGAGTTGTCCTGAATGAGATTTGTCCCAATACGCCCTTTAACGTACCCCAATTTTATTGCCGTCATCCATCACATCTGCATTAGCCTTGTCCAAGTCTCGTTGTCTGTCTCTCAAGGCTTGTCTCATCTGTCTCAGCTCCCCCTCCTTGGCTTCAATGGCCTTCAGCTTCTCCTCATTGGCATCCTGAAGATCAAGTAAAAAGCGAAATCATAATGGTGGGGAGTCGCAAGGGGTACATGTATCCTTTCCCCACAATAAAGAGAAATGGGAGAAAATAAGATTGAAAACAGAAAAAAGAGCAGAAGAGAGAAAATTACGAAAAGAAAAAAAAATTAAAGTTTAAAATGGTATATTTTAGATATTTTAAAGTTTAAAATATCCTTTCTTTGAATAACTATACACTATTTGAATTCTGTGAAGGCAACAGTTAATGTTATACTTTTATGTAACTTACAGGAATTCATTCATATTTGTGTGTAAATAAGTTATAGTTAATGTGCAGCTTTGATAAAATACATGTATAACATACTATGGAGATTTTCATTTCTTTGTAACTCATATATTGGATATGTATATGACATCAAATATTGTACTACGTCTACATGTTACCCACTTGAATGTGCATGTACATTTGTAATTTTGTGTCATGTTGTTTGTTGTTAATAAATTCAATTCAATAAAAATTCTTCTCCCCTCCCCCAGGAAAGGTAGCTCTATGATAAACATCCATGAATGTGAAAATTTTGTGCACCCCCTCCCACAAAAAGCACCTGGATCCACCATTTTGTATGCACACTACAGTATGAGGTTTTTAAGATCTACACAGATAATTAAGAAATTTATGATAGGATAATGACTTTATATTGGCTAAGCTCTCTCTCTCTCACCTGTACAGCCTTGTCTCTTTCTGCTACTTTGTCTCGTAAATCTTGGATGAGGCCGTCTGTAGAAGCTTGTTGGGCCTGAAAACAATTAAACATAACTAAATACTGTAGAAATGCAGTTCACTGTATCACAAAAATACTAAAACATTGAATTCTCGCACAAAATTTGTTTAAAAGTGATTAAATTGTATCGCTACAAATACAATCCACACTATATGTACAATACATGCATTTTACAGTAATCCAGATACCTACAATTCCAACAAAAAATATTAAGTTAAGCTATTGTTTTGGTTAATCTGAAATTTTTTTCAACAATCTTTCAAAAAGTAAGGCATGGTCAAGCAAAACATCAGAAAGTGACACCAACCCCACTGAGTACAATTGTGATGATCGTTATTATTAAAGATCAGCTAGCAAACATCAAAATGTACATTATTTATTTTTTTTTTTTTTAAATGTGAATAGATCATATAGGTCTACCAAACTACAAATCAGGAGAAAAATTTATTTTTTACCATAAACCAATATAACACTTTGCCTATAAATCACTGTATGTGACAACTAAAGCTTTCAGTGTTATCCTAATATGGAAGTATTCCATGGTGCATACAATACAAATAAATGTACATGTATCACTATCAGGCACAGACATACATGTATCCATCCCATATTAAATAAATATTGACACTGTGATTATGACAAGCAGTGTCAAGTAATTTACACAGTGCATCACACTTTAACTCAAGCATGTCCTTGCAGCTTCTAAATGAGTAACATGATCCCAAACACCTTTCACCACAGCATCAACTATTTCTTCAGAGGTGAACACAAACTAACAATTTAAAGTAAAGTATGTTCACTGTTCAATGCTTAAAATTTGTATGACCCTCTTATTTCAAGCTGCATGCTTTTATGTTTCAATTTAGCAAAAATAAATGGGCAAAAATCCACTATGTTCATGGCCTTATAATTTAAAATTCAGCTTAAAACTGGCAATACAAACACAAATTTGGGTCATAATATAACAAATACTTCATAATTACGGATTTGATGTTGGATCAATAAGGTTCACAAAGTCAACAGGTCAAATAATGAGATCATTTTGCTTCACCTAAATGCAAAGTTTAATTTTAATCAAATTAAATACACGGTTTCACTGTTTCTATTACATTTTTTTTTCACAGAAAGTTGCACATAAAATTGCCAGGTAATGGAAAATAATCTAAAAACAGAATCATAACTCATAGCAATGTAAGAATGCACATGTATATCTTAATTTAGTATAAAGACTTTTACAATTTAGTCAAAAATTTCTTAACATGCAGATTGACACAACAATAGAACAGAGCTTTATTGCATGCTTTTAACCCGTTGCTTACGGGAACCGGATGGCCCCTGTACAAAGTCTATGGGGATTTGTGGAATCTCGTAGTCAACGGGTTAAAAAGATCATATGGTTAGAGATATACAGTAGCACAGAATTTTCAAAAGTAGCTCAGAGCACATTTTGAAGAGCACTTCTGAAGAAGAGCCATTCTATCCTACCATACATGTAGTATGGAAACGACACAGATTCATACATGTGGCAACTAAAATACTGGCATACATGCAATACTTGTTTTCCGGGTACATGGCAAATGTCACAGTGACAGTAATCATAAGATATTTCTCTTTTTCCCAATTAATGTGTAGTTAAAGTCACTTGATGAAGCCACACCACACAGTTCACATAGCCCCAACAAAAGTCACAAAGTAAAGTCTTAGAAATGTCATGCTACAAAAACATCAACCGACGGGTAGTCACACATACATGTGCATGTACATGTACCATGTCAAAGTTTCACATCCTAATAAAACACAAACAGACAGACAAACAAAGTCTGTGTTGTCATTCGTTCGATTTACCTGTAACAATTGCATTTGATAGTGCTTTTAACACCACTTTAAACAATCATTTTAGCTCTGGTTTACTACCCCTAGCACTGTAATGAAATATTTGATTTTCATATAGTTGTAGCTTGTGACCATCTACAACATCTTGAATGTTTGTATATCAAGTGCCAATGAAAATGAGTTTTATATTATTCTGTATTGTACAAGCACTATATCTACCTCACAATATACTATATGACTACAACAGCTATAGAATTTGAATGAGTTTAGATATGGAACATTCAAGTATTTGACGCTGCATTTTCTTACATATATGCCAGTGTACATACAAGAAATCTAGATCAAGCAAATACATAGAACTAAATTATCTTAAGAAATGTTTACGCTGCAAACAAATACCAGTCTAAGAACAAACAGTACTGTTTGATCTTGTGTCAGGGATAAAGAATACAAAACATATCAGATAAGCAGTCAATGGGATATTGATACAATGAACCATCAGTTTATTTAACTCTTAATGTGTCTGGTGCAATTCTGCACTGCAAATACATGTAGTACCCTTTCAATTAGTGTTATCAGAACTGTACCTTGAGTTGTTTTTCACTTTGCATGTAGTGGATGAACAGAAATCACTGAAACACTCATAAAATTGGTACGTTCTTTTAGATATTTTCCTACAAATGTTAGATTTTTATCACAAAGTTGTTGTGAAATGGAAAACATTTACAATTTCAATACATCTGTCAATAGCAATTGATTTGAAATAAATAACTAATTCCAAATTCCAAATTTTTCATTGTTATTATATGAAATGCTAGGAATTTGTATCTAGAGTACTTTTTTTATTATTATTTTACTAGACCGACTTCAATTTTAATACCAGTACCCAGTTATGATCAAACATTCATACAATCATCAGATTTCTTTAAAACTGTGGTGTTAGTGTTCTCACCACACAAATATCTTTGAAAGAAGCAGCGTAGAAATTACAGAGCTATGAATAGCAGCTGTAGCATTTCTGATTTACAACATGTAACACATGGAGCTAACTGCATTGATTTTACACTAATTGACTGCGATGAGGCAAGCATGACTGAACATGAACTATGGCAGATGACTCAATGAGCATTTTGTACTGCATGTAGAAGAAGGTCAGTATTTAATTATTGAAGCAAATCTGCAAATACATATTTTTAGAAACAACCGAACCATATAGATTGGGAAAAGTGATAAGAGTTTTTTTTTTAATACTAGGACTTCCTATCTCATTTAGCAGTATTTATGCAAGTCCAGCAGCAGTAACCACACACTACATGGGATTGTGTGAGCATGTGTGTATGAGTGTGAAGTGTGTGCATGTGTGTGTGTGTGTGTGTGTGTGTGTGTGTGTGTGTGTGTGTGTGTGTGTGTACATTGTAAGAGTGCGCATGTTTGAATGTATTCATGTAATTTATTCGTTTTTCTACAATTTTATATACATGTAAGTAAATTTCACATAAGCTGTATCCTCCAACATTTTTCAACTTCACGTATTCAGTTATTTATCTTACAAGTCACACATGTAATTTTATTTTCCAACACTTTCACCATCATTACTACAAAATCATATATTCCATATTTGTAAATACACATCTGGTATATATAGGATTGATCTAAATTAAGTAATGTATGTACAATTAATTGAAATTAGGTACATAATGTATGAAGGATTAATCTAAATCAGGTATATATTCTGTATACGCAATATATTTCGCATCCATATATTTTCGCGATTTTGCTTCAAAATGGGGAATTGCGGGAGTATATTTTCGCGATTTTATTGTATTTTCATTCACTTTGTACAGAAATGTCAGTAAGTCAAAATTTTTGCGTTCAGTAAGTCGAGAAATTCGCGAAAATAAAACCACTGCGAAATATTCAGCGTATACAGTATATAGTGACATTTATGTATATAACATGCTCTTGTTAAAATGCAATTCATTCAAATCACACAATGGTATGAGACAAGGATGATCATGCAATCTACACAACTAAAAATAACTTTACCTCTAAATATGTCAGTAAATAACTAAGACATGCTGATTAAGACAGACAACCACAGGCAGCTATACTATGCAAATGACGTGTAACATGGTATGGAATTGACATGAAACTTACATCAGGCAAATTAGCATTTCTGGCTAGCTCCATGTAATCCTATGGCATACCGATGTGTGGTTTAAAAACATGAACATGCACAATGGATCAGTAATATGACATGTGCAGTGGCTGGCTAGAGATACACGCCCACAGAAATCCTACAGCATGCTTGACGCACTCCCGGCCATGTGTAGCCCACTGGCCTCATGCCAGTAATAATGGCATGCTGTTTGCCTGAAGTCTGGATTCTAAATATGCGCATGGTAATCACACCGGCATTGTTTGAGTTGTGGATTATGAATTGTGAGGGTCGGTGAAGTGTGGGATTTTTTTCGTTAGTATGTAAATAAAAAACAAATGCAAAAGGATGTCACAGAGTTCAGATGATGCAGCCCATATGGAACCAACTGGATTAATTTGGGTGTTTGTATTTTGTGTTTGCTATTGACAAAAGTGATTTAATTTGTTTTTAATTTGTACTATAATATTTTTATCAGGTAAGTTATATGAGCCATCATTAGTAATTAATTGAAACATTAAGCATGATTACTTCATTTGTATTTGTTTTGTACTTTTATTTCTAAAGAAATGACTATATTTACCAAATTACAGGTGACCTATCCTTGTATTATTCAATCATTCATTTTTGTTCTATCTATTCATTTACCCATTATTTTCAGTAATACTGGTCTCAAATTGCATGTGGTAATTTGGTAAATTACTTGTGTTTTGAAAGGAACATAATAGTATAGTATACATGGCACACACTGTAATAAACAATACTAAAATCACTCAAATGAATGGAAAACAGTACCATAAATGAGGTAAAGAATGTTGTAATAAAATAGAATAGTCACTCAACAATGTCATATCAACAGTAATGGTCAAATTTATTTCATAATTTCTCTAGGCGAGGGGGACCATGGTAATTACTAATATACTGGAATAGTGCAAGTTTTAGAGGAATCAACAAAAAGTTAATGATCAAAACCCAATATTTCAATGGACAATCAATCAATCAATCAATCAATCAATCAATCAATATCTAATAAGTATTCTTTTAGTAAATGAATATAAAATAAATGCATTCATGGCAAATTAAATGTACATTATGTATGCATTAAAACACAAACATACATTACATTACATGTACATGTGTACACACTATAAATACATACACATGTACTTACAAACATACACACTGTGCATTAAAGATCGTGTTTTTGATTTGCACAACAAATAAACATTTTTTTCGGGGGGGGGGGCAGATTTGACCCCAGTTAAGAAATACATAAAAAACAGTACTGTTCAAAATGTAATCATACGCTGTATGTACTTTACATATTCATTGAGAAATAATTTGAATACATGCTGTTTGCTTAAGTTGAATGTGTTTCATCAGTAGATTTCTACCTACATGTAGCATAGTCCCGTCAGCACTGGTCTACCTCCCTGGTGTGGGTTTCTGACCTCACAAGTTATGATCTATTATTTTAAGTTTAATGGGCTTTATATTCACAAAAAAATAACAAATTTTCAGCCACCAGGGTTTGTGAGAGATTCAGATTTATGTGAATCTTTTCACCATGAATAGTTTTTAAGGTATTCGCCTGACAATCTGATTTTGGTGGTTTCTAACTAAGACAAGTAACCTCTGAACAATTACCCCCCGGACAATTACCCCTTGCCTGAATGATTACTCCCACCCCCCTGAGGAAAACTGGGGGGTGGGGAGGGGGGAGTAGTTGTCCAAATACACATTTTAAGGTCTGTAAATCATGTCCATGAGGTCTTCTAACAGCACCTATGATGATCATTAAAATGTTAGGACAACTACCCGCAGTTACAGTTACCCACCCCCCAGACAACTACCCCTACAACAAATATCCCCTTCCCACAATATCACCCAACAACTACCCCCACGACAATCCCCCCACTACCACCCAGACAAATACCCCTGGGACAAGTAACCCCCCCCCCCCACCACCCAGCAACTATGACAATTATGTGGGTACGGGTAATTGTCTTAGGGAGCAATTGTCAGGGGGGGGGGGAGGGAGAAAGAGGTAGTTGTCCAAATACACATTTTGAGGTGTGCAAATTGTGACCACGAGGTCTTGTAACCCCACCTTCAATGACCATGGAAATGTTCTGATGGATAACTAAGCAAACTTTGGCCCATTTAGGCAGGATAACACAGACAGAAGCTGACTTGCAAGTTATTCTTGCCTCATTATAATATTTTGACACAATTAGCATGTGTTTATTCATTTATTTATTCCCTTTTCATGATTTATAGATATACAGGTATGATTTATAGGTATGTACCATCTCACAATCTAAGATCTACTGAAAAGGATCTTTTGCATTGTCCGAGTATTCAGACTAAGTTTTATGGGGAGCGATCTTTCGCTTATGCTGCCCCTTCACTCTGGAATATCATCCCATCATATTTGAAGAATTCCTCTACAACACAAAAGTTCTTTCAAAAAGCGCATAGAGACGCATTTGGCAGTAATATGCGCTATGTAAGCATTGTGGTATTACATGAAGTGGAAACTTAGACAATATTTAAAGATTGGGTTATTGATTTGCACGTCAAAAAACATCTATATGAATCAAATCAGCTGAAACATATCCAATTGAAGATTAATATAAATAAACACCTCTCATAGAGACTTGGGTAAAATATGAGTTTTGGTTAAAATCTGGACGGTTAAACTTCATCCTTTTCCATTTGCTCAGGAGCAAATTTTAAAAATCCACGACTTCAAACGTGCACGTGCCGTTCCAAAATGGTCCGATCAGCCGTTAGCCAACGGTCGCGCAGGGGATAGCCGATTGACCAATCAGGGCGCTCGATCGTCTTGCTACGGTGCACAGTAACCGTGATTCGCATTTTGAGCAAAATTGAAACTCACAGAAAGAACAACATTTCTGGTTAACATGTCGATTAGTAGTTTTCTCTTAAAACAACAAATTCATGACATATGGATCTCAGACTTTCAACACACCGTTTGTAAGTACTAAACTACCGTTTGGTATTGATAATGAAGGGAAGTAATGGACTTGCAAATCAATAACCCAATCTTTAACGAACCGTTGAAGTTTCGTTTACATACATATACCACACGACTGATGCACACTGACTGGCTAACATATGCATGCAAGTAAACAGTCAATTTACAGAAATCTCCTCTATCTCACACAACTGAGACTGTCCAGCAACACCAAACTACATCATCAGTTCACATTCAAATACAACAGCCATTCTTACCTTCCAACATTGATTCCAACCTCAACTGGGGTCAAAGGTTGAGGGTCAAGGGTCACTGGGGTTCATCCCATCATCAATTCACATTCAAGTACAACAGTCACTGACACCTTTTAACATCAAATCAAACTTATAAACTGATATCAAAGGTCAAAGGTCACTGGGGTTCTCACAATGAGACAGACACAGATCAAGAATATTTTAGTCTTTACCTTTATCAGCCGGTCTTTCTCCTGGAGCCCTTTTGTCAATCTTTGAATGGCCCTCTCTTTGATCTCTAGCTGCTGCTGACTGTCTTCAAGTAGGTTCTGGGGAAAAAAATGGTCAAACTTGGTATGAAAAATGAGCAACAACTGTACATACCTTTAAAGTGTATCAATATCCTGAATAATTTGTTTGCTATATATGTAGAATACATTTGTGGCATGCCCTCTTCAAAGTATTAACACTTGTGATCACTCTGATTTTCATTTATTGGGGTTTGAATGTAAATTTCAAACAGTAAGTATAAACAAAAATGACTTGCAATAGACTAGTCAATCAAACGATCGCACTATCAATATATTATCCACGTAAGTCTTGATCATTAGCACACACACAGAGTGTTTCCATCAATATCAATACTGAACTTCGAGAGTAAAGCAAAAATGTATGTGTACAGCCAGAACGTGCATTCATAGAAATCAATGCTTATGGAGCAGAACTTAACCCTATAAAGGCTGGGGGGGGCGGAATCCGCCCCTCCCCCAGACGTTTCGTGCAAAATGTCTGCGACGCGCGAAGCAGTTGCCACGGCGTTTCATGACTTTATCCTCTCGAATGTCGCGCATCTTTTCAGACCAAATTTGTGACGTCCCGGTACGCGGTTCCCAAGTTACGTAACATTTTGTACTTGCATGTCACCCCAAAAATCGCTCAAAAACGTGATTTTGTGTATATTTCCAATACAAATTGTGTTTTCAACCAAAATTCATAAATGTATGATCATTTTTACTTTATTGGTTGAAATTAATTTATTTTGTGCTGTTTATGATCGCAAAAGTGTCCCCGACAAATTTCATCAAAAAAACAATAGAAAACAAGAGGTTGAAAAAACAAAGAAATACATAAGAAATTTGAAAAAACAATAAAAAAAATAGGAAATCAATTTTGATTCCGGATTTTTTTTCAAGTAAACTTGTTGAGAATGCTAAAAAGAGTGTCCAGACACAAAAATTAGCAGTTTTGGAGCTTTAATTAGTGCTTTATAGCTTAATTATGATTTTACGCATAAATTAGCATAATTGATATGAAATTAATTCCTGGTAATTAACTATACAGTCTTGTAGATTACATGATGGGTAACGTGCGTGCCAATTTTCGGCGCGACGGCGCGATCGACGGCCGAGATCTCAGGGGGGGCGGGCGGAATCCCCCCCCCCGAAATAGCATAGCCAAAAAAGCCCAGCCTGATTAGGGTTAAACGCGTGGATCACAAGTGCCGGAATATTGTACACATAACGATCTGATTTATTAAAACTACACGTACACTATGTAAACATCATCTAACAGACATCAATAAAATGATGGAGAGATTGACATACTTGGTAATGTTGTTCGATGGCGTCTGAATTCTCTTTGGCTTGGGCTTTGGCTTCCTGTAATTGGTCCTTTAACAACTGGGAAAAGAAAAGCAAAATTACACAAAATTAAACAAATTCATGTAGCAGAGGACTGTATCTCAGTTCTTGCCTTTCAATCAAAGTTACATTTATAGTTTGTAAATTTGTGCCATATTCGCTTATCTTTATGTATCTTCATTCATTAATGATTTTAGCTTATTTGCTTGATAACCTCATTTCGGGATGTGGAAATCATAGACACAATCTTTAATTCTTATTTTACCTTCATGGTGTCATCTTTCTGTCGTAACAATCCATCCGTCTGGTCATCCGCATGATCTTTCTCGTCACGTAACCTGTCGAGTTCCTGCTGCTTGCGTGCCATGGAACGTTGTAACCTCTGAGGAAGAAAACAACAGATAAAATACTATGAAATTCTATACCGATAAAATAAGTGCCGTTGCCACATACTATTTGTTTTGTGGTGACAGGTCACAAGTGTATCAATCCTAATTTCATGAAAACTTACCTTTCTGTCATAAGGTTTTGTGACAGTGAAAATGTCTGTAAATCTTAACACAATGGCTATTTTGTCACAGTCTCCTTAAATTATCAGAGGATAGTGAACAATTTTAAAATTTAAAATCTTAAAACGATTTTTAACTATTCAATGCAGTTACTAATGAACAATTTAGGATTAAACATCATAAATTGATAGATTTTTTTTTTAAGTGTAAAGTTAATACATACACCATTAACCCATTAAAGACGGATTGATATTGTTTTAACACACATTTCCTATAGACCTCGCAACGAGATATTGCGTGTCTGGTCTTGAACATGCTAATAAGAAGTCTGGTTGCAACAAATAATAAAGAACTGCAAAGTCTTACCTCATTTTCTAAGTCTTTGGTGTGTACTGTAGCTCTGAGATCTGCCACTTTACCTTCCAGCTCCGATAAAGAAGACTGATGCTGTTCCAGGCCCTGAATAAATATCACGAATAAATATGATTTTTAAAAAAATAATGAAAGCGATGCTTTGCTATACACTGAGCCACTGACAAGCACCATCATCCGATAAATCAATATGTAAAACTGAAAAAATGACACTACCAATACAACCCTGTGAAGACACAAAACATGCTGGTAGAAAGGAAATAACTACAGACTTACTTCATAAACAGACAGATAAGCAATTACACAAAATGGGCACATCTTTTAAAACTACCAATTCAATTCAGGAGGCTTGATGAATTATACAGATGAAGGTCCAATTTATGACAGAGTACACTTACTAAAGCATTACTTTGAAATGAATCTGTGAGCACGGTCCCCATCGTTTTTATATGCTGACCTAAATACTTTCATGATGCAACGCTGGACAGCATGTCGTGGCAGGCTTTGACTTGCCGTGACTCACGTTGTATAGTCAGCAGGTTACTGCTTATCTTGGGGAGGGGGAGGGGAGGGGGTGGGGGGAGAGGGAAGGGAAGTGGTGGGGAGGGGGAAGGGAAGAGTGTAGGGGAAGGGAAGGGGTGGGGAGGGAGCCAGGTATGCATGGAAGAATTAATTACCATGAATCACCTTGCTTACACATTTGACAACACAGACTTCCATTGAGGGCATGGTTCTAAATATTGTGCTATTTATAAATTCATCGCATGTGGTTTTCCAGTTCAATACAAACATGACGACTACTGCTACTGCTATCAGTGTTATTATTACTGATTATAAATCAACAACGGCACCAACAATTTCAATGGAAATCATGATACACTATGATAAAACAACAATAATAATAATAATAATAATAATAATAATAACAACAACATTAAAAGCCACATTAGGGCGAATCCACACAATGGGTTTATTCCGTCACAATAGGGAGGAGAGCGTTAAGACGATAAAAGTGTGCGTTCAGGGGAATCGAAAAAATAGGCCGAGAACAAAAGAATTCGCCCTAAAGTAGCAAATAGAGTTATAATACTAATAATAATTATATTAATAATAATATCAATAATAATAATAATGATGACAACAATTATAGTAATAATAACAATCAAAATAACAACATTAATATGATACATGCATCAATAACTTCCTCATCATAACATCCAATATTACACATATGCATTGACTAACAAAAAAAATCTCTTTTTTTGGCAAGGCTGGTGTCTGAGCAGTTAAGCATAAAGGGAAATCATACTACAAAAAATATTTCCTCTACCAGGAAATGAACAAATTCCTTACCTCATACTTCCTCTTTTCAGCGTGATGGATTTTCTCATTTGCACCTGTGAGGGCCTCCTCCAGGTCCTCCACTTGATCACATAATTGTTGTATCTGCAGTGATCAACATAAAACAAAAAAACAATATCCTTAATCTTATTATTTCACTGGTACCACTTAAAGGCAACGAATCTCATTTGCACCCATCCAACAGCACAGTACAGCAAAATATCACTCTTATCCTCTGGCTTTTTATGAAGGACATGTCTGTGATATCTGACAATCGTTAATTCAATAGAATTTGAAAAAGGTGCAAAACAACTGATTTTTCCCTTCAGTGTATGTTCTATGCCAGGAATTTTTTGTTTCCAGGTGATGAAGCCTAACAGTGACTATAATTCTAGGGGGCACTTGCCATGGTTTTAGCGGCCATGCAGCGCAATAAACAATATACCAACAACTCTATCCTCGAGTTTATCAAATTGTTTTTGTTGATCTGGCATTGTCATTTTTGTTGGAAAACTTCGTCAAATCGATTTTTAACTTGGTATGCAAGTGTAGAGGCTTTGACCTTGAAAATGCAACTTGGTCTGGCATTTTCTTTTATGAAACATGCATACAAATTTCATGGGGCTAGATGTAAAACTGTGCCTATGAGACTGTTGACAGACAAACCAACAAACTCACATGATCACAATACCTCCTCCAACTTCATTGGCACAGGTGATGAAGAGAGCAATCTCCTCAACAATCTACTACATAAAGTTCACTTACCTCTTTATCTTTAGCTTTGACTGTTTCAGCCAATCCCTGAATGGCTTTATCTCTCTTTCTTGCATTGCTCTCTTGGGCTTTGATATCTTG
>JZLH01S0044490.1:12443-24676 GCA_001188425.1 Eucidaris tribuloides
AAAGTCAGATGTAAACTACATGACTGTATGTAAAAAAATATATATATATATATTTTTCTATTTTTTAAAGTAATTAATTATGCAAATAAGTGCATGAAATTATGATTTCGCCTATAAATCACTTACAATAGCTAGTAGAATGTTAATTTTCAGTAAAAATATTCATACTGACAGTTCTCACAATTATCTACAAAAATTTTTGTGCAATTGATTGATTTCTCATGTATTTCATTGTTTTGTGAATTTCTTATGTATTTCTTTGTTTTTTTGAACTTTTGATTTTCATTGTTTTTTCGATGAAATTTGTTGGAGACACTTTTGCAATCATAAACAGCTTGAAATTAATTCATTTCAACCAAAAGCAAAAATAATCATACATTTATGATTTTTAGCTGAAAACACAATTTGCATTGATTTTGTACACAAAATAATGTTTTTGAGCAATTTTTGGGTTGACATGCATGTATAAAAAGTCGCGCAGCGTCGTAACGGTATGCCCGATTTTCAGGAAAATGGTCTCAAAAGATGCGCAAGACTCAAAAGTAAAAAGTCAGCGAGCAACGCGGTAAAAAAAATTAGCGCGGCATAGTCGCGAAAATCGTCCCCCCCCCCCGTTAATATCTAGGGTTAAATCCCATGTAACATGTCTCTTATCCATCTCTCCGTTCCTTTACCAGTACTTGGGTTTGAAGAACCCTCTCCATCGCAAGAAACTCCAACTAGCCCTCCAGGCGAAGGGTTCTGAGCAGGAGGACCACCCCGGGGCCCTGGACTACCAGTGGGCCACACGATGGCTGGACGACGTGGGACTACCTCAGTACAAGGACGGATTCGTGGAAGCCAAGATCGACGGCAGAATGCTGCACTACATGACATTAGTAAGTTATGAATGCATGAATGGATCAAATTAATTACCATATTTTATAAATTTAACAATTGTAACAAACACATGAAATATACAATAGATATGCAACATACATAAATTTACAATTTAACTATTAAGTATGATTAAGATTAAATAGCATAGAATCTTCATGAATTAAAGGTAGTGGATCTCATTTGCAAACATCCCCGCAGACCAGGAAAAGATAACCCATGCCCTTATGCTATTGGTGAAGGGCAAATCTGTGAAATCTGGGGGTCAGTGATTGCCTAGAATTTGAAAAATGCAAAAGAAAAACAATAGCCGTTTAGTGTACGTTTTATGGTGGGAATTTTTTTCTCGCGAGAAAAAAATTCAAATCTGAGTCTAACGGTCACTATAATTCCACTAAAACTGAGTTTCTAGCTCCTATATTTTGCTAAAGGTTCCCAGATGACATTTTCTTCTAAATGCCATTGTATTTACACAATGTTGATTTTTAGGCATGCAAAAGAGATCCACTGGCTTTAAATGAACTGAATAAAAAATTAGTTATGGTAACAGTTGGGTGATTTCAAGTTCGATGGTGCTGTTGGTGTTGAGCAGTGTTGTATTCGAGGTCGGCCTTGAGGCCAGTTTCTGCTGGCCTCGGTCTCAGTCTTGGTCCGAGTCACCTGTACAAACCCTATGGAAAGGTTGTGTATTGGGGTGGCCTCGGTCTCGGAACCTGCAGTCTTGGATACAACATTGGGTGTGGAGAGAATAAAATTGTGTGCTAAACTGGGCCCCAACTCGAGCTTAGTTTAACTCATGTTGCCTATTGTACTATCGATCACACAATACCGAGTGACATCTCACATGATTCATTGCGTTGGCTAAAGATACACTGACAACCACGAAAATGGATGAATCTTGCCTAAAGAAAATGTAGAGTACTGGTTGATGATGGAAAATCTTTCATCAAAATTCCACATTTCATTGTTTTTTAGGTGAAAGATATTACATTTGCATGATAATGTGGGATAATCTGTTCACAGAAGGTTTGAAAACAGCTGATATTAAAATTATGTTGTTCTGCAAGTACTCAATCTTATTTTTAGCTGTCACCAAATCAATACTGCCTTGAGTGAACCCATTTTGGTATCGTTTCTTTCTCCTACCAGGACGATCTCCTCCTCCTCAAAGTCACTAGCGCCTTCCATCACATTAGCATCATGCGTGGCATCCAGTGCCTACGACTCAACAACTTCCACTCCAACTGCCTCCGAAGGAGACCTACGGACGAGGTAAGAATGCCAGCTGTGACCTCTATATGACCTCTGACCTCTGTATAGCCTCCTCCCCTTCCCCCTTAGATCTTGCATTTATCCCTGCTTCATGATGTATATATATATGTTGGTATATTGTACCATGCCTGATACTTCTACTCCAGCTGTCTCCCCAGGAGACCCACTGACGAGGTAGGATTTATATGTTACTCTATGAATGCCAGCTATGACCTCTATGACCTCTGACCTCTGACCTCTGAATGAACTTCTGCCCTTGTAGAGTTTGCATATGCTGTTGCTTTACCCTGTAATGTTTTTGCCCATGAATGCTAGGTGTGACCTGAATGCATAATTTGACCTCTTACCTCTGTTTGACCTCTGTATGACCTCCTGTCCTTCGTAAAGTTTGTGATCTCTTTGTTTTACCCTGTGATGTATTTTTCCGTGGTCCGATACAATACACTCTTCATAATGTATATTAACCAGCCTGAGATTGTCCTGTCCCTGTTTGGTTAATGTCTACTTGTAACATCCTTAAATTTCCTCTTCATCACTTTTACAGCCATTTCGTGTAAATGTAGCATGAGTCACACGTTCTGTATGTCACACAAGTCACAAACCAGGATATAGATCAAAACGGAGAAAATAATTGAAGCTGACTGCTTTACCTGATCACGTATTAAAAGCAATCATCTATACCCTGGCTTGTGACTTGTGACATACACCTTGCATGACTCGCGTGACACTTACACAGACTAGCTGCTTATAACAAATCTTAATCAAGCCTTATCTTAGTAATTTACCCCCCTTCCCCCTTTCCCCAATTGCCTCCCCACCCTCATTCTATTCATATTTTCTGTAATTAATTACAAGCTTGTTTGCATTGTAACTTCAACACTAGTAAAGCATTATCCAGGTTTTTGCAAACCATTGTTGAAGATGAGATAACTCTCATTTTGGGGGAAGGGGGCTGGGGTTGCAATATAATGTGATGTTGATTTTGAATGTTGTACATGATAACAATAAAGAAACCACCTGGTGAATGTTGCAAGTTTACTCAGTTGATTGCTGAAGTGTTCCCATCAGTGTAAATAAGAAAATCATTTTATTTTTTTATTTTTTTTATTTTGAGGTCTCTTCTCTTGCTAATGCTTGAAAACTTTTTGGGGGTCATGTTTTCATTTTTGAGATACAACATATTCAGGGTCTTTTTTTAGGACTTTGGTCTTTTGCCCCCTTGTAGCCATTACTGGTTACCATGCTCTATTTGCTATTGGAGGACATGTCACCTTTTTATGTAGCATCCTATTTAATCTTGTCCAATTTTCAGATTGACCATGTTCATTTCTTTCATTTAGTGTAATTTTTAAATGATTTCCCATTGCAATAAAGTCTGACTATTCAATTAAAGGTTAAATTCAATTCTCGCTATTACGTAAAGTTGATTCTGGGCGATATCAGCTATCGATATAGGCATCCAAGATATTTCTTCTGAGATGCTTTGGATCCAAGCCCAGATCACATGCATATACATGTATATGTATATATGTATATGTATATAATCTGCCCAGCACAGAGTTGCTTTGCAAACAAACCCCATTTTTTGAAAGTGGGAAGTAAACATACAGTATCTCTTTAGAGAGTGATACCTGTATTTTGAAGAACAATATCAAACCATGAAGACTTTCATCAAGTTCGTGGGCCTTGCAAATACTGAATGAACGCTATAATATGTGTGTTCATTTCAGTGTGTACTGAATGGGGACCTCACTCTCTCAGCATATTTGGGTACTTAGAAGGAGAATGTCATTATTGATAGCTGGTATTGCCTGATATCGATCATAATTATGTGACAGTGAGAAAACAAAACAAAACAATCAACAGAGTGGCCCAGGCTGAATGCAAAACCTGTGATTGTTAATTTCTTCATCATTGTGAAATGACTTTGGATTTTGTTTCACTGGTTAGAATGTTCTTTTTGCAACAAAGCAATACCATGATTACTGATTTTGAGTAAGGCAGTTGGATCCCAGGGATATTTTTCTCAGGCAATGTAATTTCCACATTTGCTACTTTTTCAACTCCATCGATCAAAATATTCTGCGTTATTATGATATGCCATAGAATAAGCTGCGCAGACAAACTGCAGGAATGCCCTCGCTTTGATCACATTGTCATGCAGTTTGTCTATGCAGCTTATTCTATGGCTCGTGACATGAGAATATCTTGGTGGTCCGAGGATTGCTGGAGTTAAAAAAAGTTGCAAATTTGGGAACCCAATTCCCTCAGAAAAATGACCCTAGGATCCAAACACTGTATTCAAAATCAATGATCATGGTATCATTTTGTTGGAAAAAAGAATGTTCAAACCAAATAAACAAAATACAATGTCATTTTGCCGATAATATTGAAGAAATTAACAATCGCAGGTGTTGCATTCTTTCCGGGCCACTAAACAATGCTTTGTGTAATTTCTGCATTTTCAGATGGCATCCCAAGTTTAATTTTTATACTAATGTGTATGTTTTTCGTGTTGACAGCTTCATTGTGTTAACAGTGTAACTTTTGAATTCTATACTTTCATCCCTGCAGCCGTGGTATAAAAATCTTAAAAATATGCCTCCGTGGAGTAACGAAATGGTACAACGATGCATGTATATTCGCCAGACATATATTTATATGTTTATATATATATTCATATATGTATCATTAACCAAATTAATATCCGATGCTAAATCACAGTTGATTGCACATTGTATTTATTGCTATTTGTGACAAGGTGACCTTGTCAATTTGGCGCACCTGCAATATCACGCTTAATAAAAGTATGATTTAACTGTGGACTGAGATTTTTTTTTACGGAACAGCGGATGCTGGTTTGCCTCTCGTGCAGTAGCACCTTCTTACGTCAGTACTTGAAGCTAGTTACCATGGTAACCCAACTCTGCACCAAGCATGGGTTGCTTAATGTTTGGGGAGAATATTAGAATCAAGGATGGGACTATAAATACGAATACAGATTTTGATTTATTCAGGAAATGCAAGATAAGGAAATTGTTCTGGACTTTAACGCAAAAATTGGGGACACATATTTTGCCAGTATAAATATCATGGTTGTTTAAAATCACTGCAACATAAATGTTTGATTATCTTATTGAAAATTAAGGTAATTCTGTATGAAATAAAATCTTGTATATATCTCACTTTGAGGTATTTTGTTTGCGGAAAAATTGTGATAAAATTTGTGGCAAGTCAAAAATGTGGGCCTGTAATCCTATCCTATCCTATCCTGTCCTAAGTATGACATATTTTAGTATAAATAGTTTTGCAAAACATGTAACTACCTTTCAAGCAAAGTGATTTTTGAAATAGACAAACACACTATACACCTGTATGTATTTAATTTTCACAGGGAGATGATACACAGATCACAATATGTGGGACTGAACATAAAGCCACTGATGTTACATTAAGGAGGGTCAAAGCTAGCCGCTGTTCTGTGAAATCAGCTCTCAGTCTGTGGTTGTTGTAACCATGGTTACCTGCTTGCTCAAAGGGAACTCAAAACCTGATGGGGTAGAGGGCCTGAATGAAAGGATGTGTATAAAAGGAGATCAGTGAGTGAGATGAAATATTAGGCTACAAGTAAGTTATGAAGCTTTTAATTTGTGAATTTCATTACATTTGGCATTTTATCATGAATATCTCAAATTGGCAACTTGGCGAAGTCACTGAAATTTCTTCATTTGTATTATACACAAAATGAATAAAATATCAATTTACTCTGGTATAAATTTATTTGAAACAGATGAAAATAAGGAAGTAAAACAAATAAATGAATTTAAATAAATGATGAATAAATGAATGAATAAATAAATAAATAGATAAATAAATAAATAAATAAATAAGAATAAAAATGATAAGAATAAAATAGATTAAATTTATTAAAGATAACTAATAATATTTAATATTTTTATATTAATTTTAATATTGATTTTAATTCGATAATGAAAATTATGGTATATATACATAAATAAATAAATAAATAAATAAACAAATTGCAATGATATACACATAAATAAATCAATAAATAAATAAATAAATAAATTGCAATGATATACACATAAATTAATAAATTGATTGAATATTACATAAATTTAAATATTGAAATAATAGTAATTATAATTGTAGTACATGTATAAGTTATCATAACAATTGCAACGTATACAACAGGTTTCTACTATATTTCACTGATTTCTTCCTACAATTAGCATCCTTTCATGCCAAGTAATCTACCCCTTGGGATTTGGTTTCCTTTTCAATGACTCCATCGGGGTGTAGAAGGTTAATAGCTCTGCTGATTTTTGACTGGCTATAGTATGCTGAGCTGAGGCTGATGCTTGGGGAGTTTAGACAGTACAAAAGTGCATAACAGTTGTGTGATTCTGCATGTTAGTGGCTGGGATGTTTGACATGAGCTAGTGATTTAGTCCTGGCTCCTGGGATGTGGTTGAGACAGCTTGTAAAAGAGAGCTTGTTCTTCTGATTATCATTGAGTCTCGAGACCGAGACCGAGACTGGGACCGAGACCGAGCAAAATTTGATCTCGTGACTGGTTTCAACAACAATACTGCCTGCTGCTATTGATGTACTTAACCCCTTGGGGATGACAGGCTTCTACAGAAGCCCAGAATATATGACAAAAATTTCGGTCAAACACTGGATAAACTGTAGAGGTTGATTACTTAATGCGTCTGTCCCCGAAATTACACATTTTTGACTAGTATAAAATAAGAAAATAAATATTATGAGAGAAATTTTATCAGAATAAATGGGATTCCCTTCAAAGTCAAACACGTGCAAATCGCCTCGTCTCTCAATGAACAACAGTGCTGTATAGCATTGAGCCCAAGGGGTTAAAACCAGGAGTCCCAGGACCCAAGACTGCACCTAAATGTGAAGGCTGCATTTTTTAGCACTAGGTCTCAAGACCGAGATTGGGACCAAGACCAAGCAAAATTTGCTTTCGGAACTTGTTTTGATTACAACACTGCCTGCTACTGTTGATGTACTCTAAACCAGGAGTCCCAAGACTGAAGAACACACCTAAAGTGAAGGTTCCATTTGCTCAGAAGTAGGTCTCCAGACCAGGACCGAGACCAAGAAAAAAACTGATCTTGAGGCCAGTCTCTGCCACTACAGCACTGTGTGCTACTATTGATGAACTCTAGATCAGCAGTCTCAAGACCGAAGTTCACACCTAAAGTGAAGGTTCCCTTTGTTCAGAAGTACATGTACATGTAGGTCTCCTGACTGACATCAGGACTGAGACCAAAAAAAAAAGAAATCCCCCAAAATCAGTGTAGAAGCAAAAAATAGAAATTCATGGAAAACAATTTCACTGTTCATCAAAACTACACACACACACATAATACCAGCATCTTATAAAAATACATTACATAGACTTCATTGGCAATACGAGGGCATGTAGTGTGAATCAATGTAAAAATATCAACTGTTTAAACCATACAATTGGTGACAAAAAGACCAAACAGATACTATGGGGGAAAAGGCATGTTTAAACAGTGCTTGGTAGTATGATGTAGTGTATGGGTTTTGTGATATATACATGTATACAGGGGTTGTGTGATATGCATGTATGTATGTCATATTTTGAATGTTAGTATACCTGTGAGCCTTGTTAGTAGGTGTCTTTAGTACCAATTGAAAAAGTGGATATGATGTGATTTGTTGGTAGTTATATAGTGTTGTAGATAGTCCAGTAATCTAGTCAGTTGATGCAAGGCATGTACAAGTTGAAATTACGTTGTTTATGTTTGATGGATGTATTGTTAGTGGAGTGGGGGTGGGGGAGGGAGGGTTTTGGTGATGGGGTAGGGGTGGGGTGGGGGAAGATTGGCAAAGGGAAGGGTATATATGGGGATGAGATGCTTGAAATTTATATGTCATGACAAAGTACAATCTTTTGTCTTCAGTCAGATCTCTTTTTTCAATGCAGTTTAAAATGTGGGTTATCCGTAATGTCCGTCATGGATAGTGCGGAATATTTTCCAGTGGTGTTATTTTTGCGAATTTCTTACACACAAATTTTCACTTCCTGATATTCCTGTACAAAGTAAAGGCAAAGTAGAACAGAACCTACACAGTTGTGCCCTTGTCCAACACAGAGACTCCAACCCTAAACACCTCTAAAGCGGGAGATTCTCCCGCCGAGACCTCCTAGTTAACGGGAGACTCTGACTCAATGTGTGCGTAAGCCCACATTACCAGCGCAAAGCATGAAATTTCTTGTGGCCGGAGGCCATTTGTTAGGGTTTTAGAAGTTCTTTGGTGCGATCTTAGGCTTATTTGTTAACATATGACAACACTTAATGAGGTCAAATCCACTGATCCAGATTCATTTCTTGTTAAAAAGGTGGTTGGGCGGGAGAAAAATGAGAAACACAGCTAGGGTGGGACAGATTAAAACTCAAGCAGGAGGGCGGGAGATTTTGTGAAAATGGACTCAAAGCGGGAGATCTCCTGCGGGAAACAGTAGAGTTGGAGTCTCTGCCAACATCACTAACTCCTTCATCTAGATCAGGATTGTAAGTATTGTATGGTGCATACATGTATATGTGACTTTGGCACATTAAGAGTTAATAGCCGAGGGTGCTGAAGATGCTTATTTATGCTTATACGTATGGACTTGGGCCACAACTTAAAGCGAATACACAGTACTGGTTGATGATGGAAAAATCTTTCATCAAAATTTCACATTTCCATATTTTCCAGCTGAGAGTAAATTACATTTGGATTATAATGTGGGACTAATTCACTTCTTATGCAATAAAAAGTTGAGGAATTGGCAGTTTGAGTACCCGACAGAGTAGGCTCCATTGCTGCAGTGTGTATGGCAACAATTATCATAGTCCCACATATAGATTTCTGTGTTAGTACTTTGTCAGCAGTGGGGATTTGTGTAACAGATATGTCCAAAACGAAGTGTCCTGTTGTTTTCAACTACTCTCTCCTGTACTATAGTAGAATTTTTAGAATACCATCTGTTCACAGAAGGTTTGAAAGCAGTTGATATTAAAATGTTGTTGTTCTACAAGTAATCAACCAGTACTGTGTATTCTCTTTGAAGTGATAGGGGCCCAAAATCACAATCATTGTCACAGATTACTACAAAATTGATACACAATGATACAAGTAACAAAGTAGCCCTAGTGATAGTCAAATAATCACCAGTGACTTGTTGGTTTTTAATTGATTACCACTAATAAGTGGTCATCTCGAACTTTGTCCACCGTACACTGTTCAAGAAGACTGGACCTGAGGTGGGGTATTCACTTGCATACGTTTAAGGCACATGCTTGTGCGTGGGTGATCCGACATTTGCTCTGGTGACATTATCTCAGAAGACTTAGGGTTAGGGTTGCTGTTGGGTTTCCAGTTCAGAATAGGGTAAGGGTTAGTGTTTGGGTTAGGGTCAGGGTTAGGGTTGAGGTCAGGGTTAGTACATGAAGTAATCGTCGGATCAGTTGTCACCGGAGCAAATGTTGGACATTCTTGCACATGACCAGGCTGTATGTACATTACAATTATGCATGCTTGGTAACGGGTATGATAGACAGTGAGCCCGGTCATAGCCCGGGGGGGTTGGCACTCGACTTACAAAGTGATACCTATGTGCCGCACGGAAATAAAAACTCGGGGGCTTTGGAACGGGCTTCAGCGAAAAATGGGGGTCTCTGGAACTGCACTGCGGCGAAGTTCCGGCGCGCCGTGCTGAAATGGCAATGCTCTGGCTCGGCCGCGCCTCAAAGCGGTGCGGCCGAGCAAAAAATCAGAAGCAGAACGGCAAATTTGGGGGTCTCTGGAACTGGAAAAATCAAAATTTTTCTGTGATTTCTGAAATTGAGATGCTCTGGAACGGAAATTTGAGGCTCTGAATGGGGGTCTGCTACCGCGGCACAAATACGTACACACAATTATACTAAAGTACGGCCCGCCCCCACCCCCCATAAGTTGGGTATTAGTGGGTGACAATGTAAATTTTATATCATTGGCTTCACTAATGATTGCGCACAGATTTGCTTTTTTAATTGCTGGACATCATGATACTCAACGTAAGAATTCTGATGCCCACACCTGATTTTTTTTAAAACTTAAAATAGTTTCAAAATTCATTAACCACATTTATGTTATTCATGGCAGAAACAAATCAGCAAAGAAGATGTATATCACATATAAGTGGGATGATTTCATTTGCTAGTAGCTGTTATAATAATGCCAAGCTTTAATTGATAATCATAATTGCATTTATTTTGTTTCTTTTGAGTTAAAATCAAAATTAATCGTTACTGCAGCAGCAACATCATCGCATATATATTATTCTGTTCAGGCTGTATTTGTAGAGAGGTGATGAAATGAATAGTTGATTGTGGTTAGCATAAGTGATATAAATACAGAAGGGTGACTTAAGTTCTAGATTCTTTTACATTCTACCTGAGCTCATATTTATAACATTCTTTGGCTGTGAAAACAAAAGGAAAAAATCAATTTACCTTTTAGTTGTTGTCGTCAATTTATGATGAAATGTAATTGAAACTTACCACACTATGAAAGGGTTTTTACAGAAATTATATGTCACACAATCTTATGTATTTTCACTTTTGTATATTCAGAAATGGCTTAGGAGCAGTTTTATGTCACATAGGGAAAACTTCTAATAGACAATTACAAATCAAATTCCTTGTCCACATCAACTCACAAAACTCAACCTTGCCTTGAAGTTCATGATTGTCAGATAAAATTCCTGTAATGTGATGTGGATTTTCTGGTATACGTATAGAGGCCTGTTCAGTTTTTTAAAACAAGACATTTCTTCATTTTCCATAAAGGGGGGGGGGGGGGTGTTTCCAAGAATTTAACAAAAGATGAGTATCTTCATTCAGGAACAGCTGTACACCTGCCAGTGGGTTATTGCTTCATCTTTCGTTGTGCTCTAGAAGCCCCCCAGCTATGGCACACACCATGTTCTCAAAACTGAATAGGCCTATAGCTGTGGAAGAGATAAAAGGGAGGGAGCGGGATGGCAAGGGGTGGGGCAGAGGTAAAACATCCCATAGATTTCACAGCCATTTGTGTGCATGATGTACATATATGCGTTAACACTTTTGTATTGGGAAGGGGGATCCCCCCCACAGCAACGCCTCTTCTGTGGTATACATGCTAATTCCTTGCCCCAATAAAGTTCATATTTCATTCACATTTCAGTGTCAATTTATGAAATTCAGTGATGATTTATGAGGTAAATGTAAATTAGCAAAATTCAATATATTCACTTACACTGTAATAGTACATGAGTGACATCGCCATGGTAAGTTCAGAACTTGTATCTCGTGTACATTTAGTTCTATCTACAGTGACTGATTTAATTGAGTTTGTCAATTTTTATCTGATTTATGATGTAGAATCAGTGAGGTGAGGGATGTACATGTATGCATCGGTAAAGGGCCATTAGACCGTTTATCTTCCACAAGCCCCATTACAAATGAAATGATGAGGACAACAAGTGGAAAATTGACCCAAATCATCACCACCATTTCAAATCAATCCAAATCATTAGGGTCAACAACCTCGTAATAATGTGCCTGCTAAAGTTTTATAGCAAAAACACCTAATCTATATTACTCCATGCTACACTGGCATTCGGTTTTCAGTATTTGACAGAACTTTTTTTATCGATCTGTTTCACGAATTCCCAGCCGTACGAGACAGGAACGCAAGTCATGCTGTGGACGAATCACCGAGTGATGGAGTGGCTCCGGTCCGTGGACCTATCAGAGTACGCCCTAACCTGCGGGGAGCGGAGTCCACGGAGCTCTGATGTAAGAGACGGACTGAGGTCTACACCCCAGTTGACTGAAGACCTGTCAGCAGAAATGACACATTTCCGGATTTCTGAATTTTTAAAAAAGATTGACATTTTCCCAAATTTCTGGTATTTCTGGAAATTTCCATATTTACAGCTATTTTTCAAAGAGAGGAAAACTTCCTTCGTATAAACTTTAGAACTTAACTGTCTTTTTGCG
>JZLH01S0044490.1:24701-41260 GCA_001188425.1 Eucidaris tribuloides
GTGGCCTTTACTCTCAGCTAGTTACTTTTTCTAAACTCGTGCGGCCTTGAGCACTCTTATATAGATTTGGCGGCCACAACAAGTCACATGTACATGTATTATATGTTCACACAGCACCGATGAGGCATCACACATGATTCAAATGGAGTTGGGTAAAGTTACACTGACTACCGAACAAAATGGATGAATCTGCTTAACTGTCACCAAATCAAATACTGCCCTTGAGTAAACGCCATTTTTGGTGATCCGCGAACCGCGGAACACCATAGATGTTGTAACGAAATTTTTCTATGTTTATTTATGTTTCTTTCTGGTCCACTTTTGTTCCGACGATAACTCAAGAGATAGTGTTAATAATCTTGTAACTTATATAGTTAATGTCTCGAATGTTAATATCGCATGGTACCTGGTCAATGTGTAGAGCACCTATGACGTCATTTATTGACGTATATTTGTAAAAAAGGCTAGACTTAACCTACATTTGGGCGATATCTTCGAGCCGGCGGTCGAAAATAAAATAACCAAACTTGGCAAGGTTCCAAGTCAGGTCATGGGTCATCTTTTGGTCCAAACCACGTGCCGCGCGCACAAGTCTTTCCAGCATGTGTGTACGGGCGCGTCAAAAAATATAAAATGCTCCAAATGACTTCTTATTAACGTACCATATGTTTCAGGTCATTTGGAGCAATTTTCGTACGCGCAGCGTTTTTTCGCGCGCTACGACCTTTCGCCGACCGGATATCGTCGTTTTTTTCGATGGATTTGATTTCTGACTGAATTCTTCCATCAAATTAGAGCTCTTTTCCGACCACTAGGACCCAAATTTGCTTAGCAGATCCAAAAAAGTAAATGCGCACGGCATTGCGGCGCGTAGTGAATATATGGGCATTTTTTTGAATGACTCATAACTCTTTAGAATTAATGGTGACCTCTACTTTTTATTGCTCATTCTGATAGAGTATGATGCGTAGAATATCTATTTCATCCATCGCTTTTTATGGCCAAAGTGTTTTGACGTCCATCTATGGACGTCACAAAGAAAAAATCGTATTTCGGGGCATACTCATGACTGGAGAGTCGAGTAACATCACTAAACATTGGTAAACAGTAACTTGAGGTCAAAGGTCATCATGCGTGCTGATCATATGCGTGCAGGCGTCCAACGACGAACGCAGTACGCCGTAGCGTTTAAAATTAAGTTTTGAATCAGACAAGTTTTTCTCTAGAATAAACGATGACCCCACCTGGTATTGCTCATTACTGATAGCCTTTGATCCGTAGATAAGAGTTCAGTTAACTACTTTGAATGGAATACTTGTTGAAACGTCATCTTGTGACGTCACAAGAAAAATCGTCATATATGCGGGCATTATCTCATGAATGGGGTGGATTATAGATTACAAAATTGGTAGACAGTAACTGCAGGTCAAAGTCATCACTGTGCTATTCACAACCGCCGCATCGCGTACGCAACGTACGCGTACGTCGCACATGTCGAATTTTCAACTAATGTTTAATAGACAATTTCAAGGTGAATAGGAGACATATTTCACCATGCAATGGATAATATTAACCATATTGTAATGATAAACATTTTCTTTAATTTAATGATTGAGCGGTTAACGCGGATCACCAATTCGTCTAGTGACGAATTAAAATCTAGTCAATCTCTTTTTTCTCCTAACCGAGGATGATCTTCTCCTGCGCTCAAAGTCACCAAGCGCCTCCATCATAATTCAGCATCAATCGTGGCATCCAGTGCCTGAGACTCAACAACTTCCACTCGAACTGCCATCCGAAGGAGACGCCACGGATGAGGTAAGAATGCCAGCTGTGACCTCTATATGACTCTTGACCTCTGTATGACCTCCTCCTCCCCTCCGCCCTAGATTTTGCATCTTGCTTCAATGATGTACTGTCGGTGTATTTTGGTAACTCATGGCCTGATTACTTTTCCTCCAAAATGTCTCCACAGAAACACCACTGACAGGTAGGATTTATATGCAACTCTATGAATGCCAGCTATGACCTCTATACCTCTATGACCTCTGAACCTCTGTATGACCTCCTGCCCCTCGTTGGGTGTGCATATCTGTGCTTTACCCTGTAATGTTTTGCCCATGAATGCTAAGGTGTGACCTCAATGTATAAATGTGACTCTTACTCTGTTTGACCTCTGTATGACGCTCCTGTCCAATCCTAATCAAGTTTGGCATAATATACTCTTGTTTTATGCGCTGTGCATGTATTTTCGCCTTGTCTGATAGAATACACTATTCATTATGTTCTTCTTAATCAGCCTGAGCTCGTCTGTCCCTGTTTGCTTAATGTGCACCTGTAATATTGTTCTTCTCCTTATAACAAATCTGATAGAGCCTTATTTCAATTATTTACCACCCCCGCCATCATCCACCTCTCCTATTCATATTTTTTGGGTAATTAACCCTAATTTGGCAACTGTGAATTGCATCATTTATGTCTGAAAGCTTTGTTTGTGTTTTTTAATTTATATTTTATGTATTTTAATTTGTTTATTATTTATTTATTTATTATTTTTATTTAATTTATTCATTTATTTATTTATCTCTTATTAATTTACGTATTCATATAATTTATTCATTTATAATTTTCTATCTTTTTTTTTGGGGGGGGGGTGGTTGGCAATAACCATTGACAGTTATTAATTTTAAATTTTGGCACATGTAAACAATAAAGAAAACTTGTCAAGTTATTTGCTGAAGTTTTCCATGTACAAAAAAGGGAAAAGAAAGAAAGTAAAAAAACTTTGTTTTGTAGTCTCTTCTTTTGCTAGATACTTGAAACTTTTTTGGGGTCCATGTTTCATTTTCGAGATACAGTATAATTCGCGGGTCTTTTTGCAGGACTTTGGTGCTGTTGTCCCATTGTATCGCATTTACTTTCCCCATTCTCTATTTGCATATTGGAAGGACATGTCACGCGTTTATTAATGTAGCATCCTATTTAATCTTGTCCAATTTTTTTCAGATTTCTTTCATTGTTGTGTAATTTTTAAATGATTCCATTGCAATAAAGTCCGACTAATTCAATTTAAAGGTTAGATTACAATTCTCGCTATTACGTAAAGTTGATTCTGGGCAATAATCACTATCGATATAAGGCATCCAAGGATATTTCTTCTTGATGCTTTTGGATCCAAGCGCAGATCACTCACTAATGCTCTGCATTCTAGCCTGTACGTGTATATAATCTGCCCAGCACAGAAGTTGCTGTTGCAAACAAACGCCCATTTTCTGAAGTGAAAGTAAACATGACAATATCTCTTTAGAGAGTGATACCTGTATTTTGAAGAACAGCAAACCCATGAAGACTTTCAATTAAGTTCGTGGGCTGGCAAAATTACGGATGAACGCTATAATACGTGTGTTCATTTCAGTGGAACAACTGGAAAAATGGGGACCGTCACTCTCTCAGCATGTTTGGTACTTTAGAAGGAGAATGTCATTATTGATAGCTGTATTGCCTGATATGGATCATAATTATGTGACAGTGAGAAAACAAAACAAAACAATCAACAGAGTGGCCCAGGCTGAAATGCAAAACCTGTGATATGTTAATTTCTTCATCATTGTGAAATGACTTTGATTTTTGTTTCACCACTGGTTAGAAGCGTTCTTTTTGCAACAAAGCAATACGAATGATTATTGATTTTGAGTAATGGCAGTTGATGCCAAGGGATATTTTTCTGAGGGGCAAATGTAATTTTCCAGCATTTGCTAACTTTTTTCAACTCAGCGCCATCGTCAAATATTCTGGGCGTTATTATGATATGCCATGAATAAGGCTGCCGCAGACGAAACTGCAGCGAATGCCGCTCCGCTGTTGATCAGCATTGTCATGGCAGTTTGTCTATTGCAGCTTATTCTATCTCGTGACATGAAGAATATCTTGTGGTCCGAGATCGCTGAGTTAAAAAAGTTGCAAATTGGGAAACCCCATTCCTCAGAAAAATGACCTAGGATCCAAACACCGTATTCAAAATCAATGATCATGGTATGCATTTTGTTGATAAAAAATAATGTTCCACCAAATAAAAAAATACAATGTGCATTTTGCGATAATATTGAAGAAATTAACAGATCGGCAGGTGCTTCCATTCTTTCCGGGCCCCCCTGTAATAAACAATGCTTTCGTGTAATTTTGCATTTCAAGATGGCATCCAAGTTTAATATTTATACTAATGTGTATGTTTTCGATGTTGACAGCTTCATTGTGTTAAACAGTGTAACTTGTTAATCTTACTTTCATCCCTGCAGCCGTGGTATAAAAATCTAAAAAATATGCCCGTGGAGTAAGCGAAATGGTAGCAACAAATGCATGTATTATTCGCTCAGATATATATTTATAATGTTTTATATAATATTCATATATGTATCAATTAACGCAATTAATTTATCCGATGCTAAATCACAGTGTGATTGCACATTGTATTTATTGCTATTGTGACAAGGTGACCTTGAGTCAATTTGGCGCCGTTCGCAATATCACGCTTAATAAGTATGATTTAACCGTGGACTGAGATTTTTTTTTTTTTATGGACAGTGAGCTGGTTTACGCTCTCATGCAGTAGCGCCTTCATAGCGTCAGTACTTGAAGGTAAGTTACGCATGGTAACCAACTCTGCACAAAGCATGTTGCTTAATGCAATTGGGAGAATGTTAGAATCAAGGATGGGACTATAAATAAGACAGATTGTTGATTATTTAGGAAACTGCAGATAAGGGAAATTTTTTTCTGGACTTTAACACAAAAATTGGGGACAAACATATTTTGCCCAGCTATAAATATCATCGGTTGTATTAAATCACTAGCAACATAAATTTTTGATTATCTTAGTTGAAAAATAAAAGGTAAATTCTGTATGAAATAAAGTTCTTCCCATATATCTCACTTGAGATATTTTGTTCGGGGAAAAAATTGTTGATAAAAATTTGTGGCAAGTCAAAAATGTGGGCCTATTATCCATCCTATCCTATCCTGTCCTAAAGTATGCAACGTTTTTAGTATAAAATAGTTTTGCAAAAGCAATGTAAGCTACCTTTCAACGGCAAAGTGATTTTTGAAATAGACAAACCCACTATACACCTGTATGTGTTTTGATTCTCACAGGGAGATGATAGCACAAGTCACAATATGTGGGACTGGAACATAAAAGCCACTGATGTTAACAATAAAGGAAGTCAAAAGCTAGCCGCTGTTCTGTGAAAAAGCTCTCAGTCTGTGGTTGTTGTAAGCCATGGTTACCTGCTTGCTCAAGGGAACATCAATAACTGATGGTGTATGAGGCCTGAATGAAAGGATGTGTGTAAAAGGAGATCAGTGAGATGCAGTTAGTGAGATGAAAAATTAGCTAAACAAGTAAGTTATGAGGTTTTAATATGAATTTCATTACATTTGGCAATTTATGCATCAATTATCTCAAATTGGCAATTGGTGAAGTCACTGACCTGAAATTTCTTTTCATTTGTATTATACACAAAATGAATAAAAATAATCATTTACTCCTGGTATAAATTTATTTTGAAACGGATGAAAACAAGGAAGTAAAATAAATAAATAAAATAAATAAATAAATAAATAAATAAATAAATAAAATAGTGATAAGAATGAAATAGATAAATTGATTATTTAATATTTTTAATATAAATTTGATGATTGATAATAATGAAAATAATGTATAAATAAATCAATAAAAAGTAATATTATAAATAAAGTAATAATTTTAGGCTGAAGTATTACATAAATTAAATATTTGAATAATAACAATAAATAATGGATAATGATAGTACATACATATGTGTATATTAGTTAGAACAATGAAACAAATACAACAGATTCCTTCTTATTTTATTTCACTTGATTTCTTCCTGGCAGTTAGCATCCTTTCAATGCCAAGTAATCTACCCCTTGGGATTTGGTTTCGGCTTTTCAATGACTCCATCAGGGGCAAGAGGGTTAATAAAGCTTTGCTGATTCGTAATTGACTGGCTTATAGTATGCGAGGGCTGATGCTTGGGGGGCGTTTAGACAGTACAAAAGTACATGATAGTTGTGTGAGTTCTGCATGTTAGTGGCTGACAAATGTTTGACATGAGTAGTGATTAGTACCTGTTAGTCTGCTCCTGATGTGTTGAGAAGCACGCTTGTAAAAGAGAGCATATGTTCTTCTGATTATCATTGAGTCTGCGAGACCGAGCAAAATTTGATCTCGTGACTGGTTTCAAACAACAATACTGCCTGCTGGCATTGATGTACTTAACCCTGGGGAACGACGGACTTCCTAACCAGAAGCGTCCAGAATATATGACAAAAATTTGCGGTCAAACACTGGATAAATCTGTAGAAGGTTCATTACTGTAATGGCGTCTGTCCCCGAAATTAACACATTTTTGACTAAAGTAAAAATAAGAAAATAATTATTGTAGAGAAATTTTATCGGAAATAAAATGGGCATTGCCCTTCAAGTCAAACACGTGAAATCGCCTCGTCTCTCATGAACAAACAGTGCTGTATAGCATCGAGCGGCAAAGAGGTTAAAACCGCAAGGAGTCCGCAGGACCCCAAGACTGCACCTAAGATGTTGAAGGTTGCATCTTTTTAGCAGCTAGGCATCTCAAAGACCGAGGTTGGGACGCAAGCAATAAATTTGCTTTCGGAGTTGTGTTGATTACAACACTGCCTGTTACTGTTGATGTACCTCTAGACCAGGAGTCGGCCAAGTACTGAAGTAACACACCTAAAGTGAAGGTGCCATTTGCTCAAGAGTAGTCTCAGACCAGGACCGGAGACCAAGAAAAAACTGATCCTTTGAGGCCGTCTCTGCACTACAGCACTGTGTGGCTACTATTGATGACACTCTAGATCAGGGCAGTCTCAAAGCCGAAGTTCACGACCTAAAGTAAATGGTTCCATTTGTTCAAAGTGAACATTGTAGCAGTCATGTAGGTCTTCCTGACCGACATCATGAACTGAGACGAAAAAAAAAAAAAGAAATGCCCCAAAATCAAGTGTAAGACAAAAAATAGAAAATTCATGAAAACATTTCATTGTTCCATCAAACTACAGAAAAGGAAAAAAAAAGCCACACACACACACATCACGACAACACACACACATCACACATAATACCTGAGCATCTTATAAAAAATAAAATACATTACATAGACTTCATTGGCAATAACGAGGGCATGTAGTGTGAGAATCATGTAAAAAAGTATCAACTGTTTGACCATAGCAATTGGTAACAAAAAAGACCAATACGATACTATGGGGAAAGGCATGTTAACAGTGCTTTGGTAGTATGATGTAGTTGTAATGGGTTTTGTGATATATACATGTATACAGGGGTTTGTGTGATATGCATATGTATGTCATATTTGAATGTTAGTGATAGCTGTGAGCCTTGTTAGTAGGTGTCTTAGTACCAATTGAAAAAGTGGATATGATGTGATTTGTTGGTAGTACTATAGTGTTGTAGATAGTCCAAGTAATCTAGTCAGTTGATGCCAAGGCATGTACAAGTTGAAATTACGTTGTTTATGTTGATGGATGTATTGTTAGTGAGTGGGGGTGGGGGAGGGAGGGTTTTGGTGATGGGTAGGGGTGGGGTGGGGGATAGATTGGCAAAGGAAGGGTATATATGGGATGAGATGCTTGAAATTTTATATGTCTACAAAGTACAATCTTTTGTCTTGCAGTCAGATCTCTTTTTCAGATGCAGTTTAAAAATGTGGGTAATCGAGCGTAATGTCCGTTCATGGAATAGTGCGGAATAATTTTCCAGTGGGTGTTATTTGCGAATTTCTTAGCACACAAATTTTCACTTCCTGATATTCCTGTACAAGTAAAGGCAAAGTAGAACAGAACCTACACAGTTGTGCCTTGTCCAACACAGAGACTCGAAACCCTAAACACCATCTAAAGGCGGGAGATTCTCCGCCGAGACCGTCCGTATTAACGGGAGGGGCTCTTACCATGTGTCGTAAGCCCACATTACGCAGCGCAAAGCATGAAATTCTTGGGGCCCGGAGGCCATTTGTTTAGGGTTTTAAGAAGTCTTTGGTGGCGATCTTAGGATTATTTGTTAACAATATGACAACACTTAATGAGGTCAAATCCACGCTGAAATCCAGATTCATTTCTTGTTAAAAAAAGGTGTTGGGGCGGAGAAAAAATGAGAAACACAGCTAGGGTGGGAACAGAGTTAATAACTCAGCAGGAGGGCGGGAGATTTGTGAAATGGACTCAAAGCGGGAGACTCTCCTGCGGGAAACAGTAAGAGTTGGAGTCTCTGGCGAACATACTAAGCTCCTTCATTTAGATCAGGGTTTGTAAGTATTGTATGGTGCATACATGTATATGTGGAACTTTGGCACATTAAAGAGTTAATAGCCGAGGGTGCTGAAAGATGTTATTTATGGCTTATACTGTATGGACTTGGGCCACAATTTAAAGAGAATACACAGTGCTGGTTGATGATAGGAAAATCTTTCATCAAAATTCATGCATTTCATATTTTGCACAGCTGAAGTAAATTACATTTGGATTATAATGTGGGACTAATTCACTTCTTATGAGAATAAAAAGTTGAGGAATTGGCAGTTTGAGTACCCGTACAGAGTAAGGCTCCATTGCTGGCAGTGTGTATGCAACAATTATCATAGTCCACATATAGATTCTGTGTTTAGTAGTTTGTCAGCAGTGGGGATTGTGTAAGCAGATATGTCGAAAACTGAAGTGTCCTGTTGTTTTCACTACTCTTCTCCTGTACTATAGTAGATTTTTAGAATACCATCTGTTTCACAGAAGGTTTTGAAAGCGTGATATTAAATGTTGTTTGTTTCTACCAGTAATCAACCGAGTAACTGTGTATTCTCTTTGTAAGTGATAGGGGCCCCAAAAATCACAAATCATTGTCACAGATTACTACAAAATTGATACAGCAATGAATAGCAAGTAACAAAAGTAGCCCTAGTGAATAGTCAATATAATCACCATGACTTGTGGTTTTAATTGATTAGGCCACTAATAAGTGCATCTCGATACTTGTCCACGTCGTACACTGGTCAAGAAGACTGGACCTGAGGTGGGGTATTCACTTGGCATACGTTTAAGGGCACATGCTTGTGCGTGGGTGATCCGACATTTGCTCTGGTGACATTATCTCAGAAAGAGCTTTAGGTTAGGGTTGCTGTGCTTCGCAGTTCAGAATAGGGTAAGGGTAGTGTTTGGGTTACGGGTCATGGGTTAGGGTTGAGCATCAGGTTAAGTACATTGAAAAAGTAATTGTCGGACAGTTGTCCACCGGAAGCAAATGTTGGACATTCTTGCACAGATGACCAGGCTGTATGTACAGTTACAATTATGGCATGCTTGGTAAGCGGGGTATGATAGACGTGAAGCCCGGTCATAGCCTGGGGGGGGGGGGGGCACCGACTTACAAGTGATACCTATGTGCCGCACCGAAATCAAAAATCGGGGGGCTCTGGAACGGCGCTATGAGCGAAAAATGGGGGTCTCTGAACTGAGCTAAGGATTCAGAAAACCTCAAAAATGCTATGCTTGGAACTGCACCGCGGCGAAGTTCGCAGGCGGGCGCCGTTGCTGAAATGGCAATGCTCTGGCTCGCCGGCGCGCGCGAGGCAGTGCGGCCTGAGCGAAAAAATCAGATAAGCAGAACGGCAAATTTGGGGGTCTCTGAACTGGAAAAATCAAAAATTTTCTGTGATTTCTGAAATTGAGATGCTCTGGAACGGAAATTTGAGGCTCTGAATGGGGGTCTGCTACCGCGGCACAAATACGTACACACAATTATACTAAAGTACGGCCCGCCCCCACCCCCCATAAGTTGGGTATTAGTGGGTGACAATGTAAATTTTATATCATTGGCTTCACTAATGATTGCGCACAGATTTGCTTTTTTAATTGCTGGACATCATGATACTCACGTAAGAATTCTGATGCCCACACCTGATTTTTTTAAACTTAAAATAGTTTCAAAATTCATTAACCACATTTAGTTATTCATGCAGAAAACAAATCAGCAAAGAAATTGTATATCACATATAAGTGGGCGATGATTCATTTGCTATAGCTTGTTATAATAATGCCAAGCTTTAATTGATAATCATAATTGGCATTATTTTGTTTCTTTTGGAGTTAAAAATGCAAAATTAATCGTTACTGTGGCAGCAGCAACATCTCGGCATATATATTGATTCTGTTCAGGCTGTATTTGTATGAGAAGGTGATGAAATGAATAGTTGATTGTGGTTAGCATAAGTGATATAAATACAGAAGGGTTGACTAAGTTCCTAGATTCTTTTACATTCTAACCATGAGCTCATATTTATAAACATTCTTTGGCTGTGAAAAGCAAAAGGAAAAAATCATTTACCTTTAGTTGTTGTCGTCAATTTATATGAAATGTAATTGAAACTTACCACATCTATGAAAGGGTTTTACAGGAAATTATATGGTCACACAATCTTATGTATTTTTCACTTTTGTATATTCAGAAATGCTTAGGAGGCAGTTTTAATGTCACATATAGGGAAAGACTTCTAATAGACAATTACAAAATCCAAATTCCTTGTCCACATCAAACTCACAAAACTCAAACAGCTTGCCTTGAAGTTCATGATTGTCAGATAAAATTGCCTGTAATGTGATGTGGATTGTTCTGGTATAACGATAGAGGCCTGTTCAGTTTTTTAAAAGCAAGACATTTCTTTCAATTTTCCATAAAGGGGGGGGGGGGGGTGTTCCGAAGAATTTAACAAAAGATGAGTAATCTTCATTCAGGAACAGCTGTAACGTGCCAGTGGGTTATTGCTTCATCTTTCTTGTGCTCTTGAAGCACCCCAGGCTATGGCACACACCATGTCTCAAACTGAATAGGCCTATAAGCTGTGGAAGAAGAATAGAAAAAAAAGAAAAGGGAGGGAGCGGGATGGCAAGGGGTGGGGCAGAGTAAAACATCCCATAGATTTCACAGCCATTTGTGTGCATGATGTACATATATGCGTTAACACTTTTGTTATTGGAAGGGGGATCCCCCGCACAGCAACGCTCTTCGTGGTATAACATGCTAATTCCTTGCCGCAATAAAGTCATATTTCATGTCTTCATATTTCATTCACATTTCAGTGTCATTTTATAAAATTCAGTGATGATTTATGAGGTAATTGTAAATTAGCAAAATTCAATATATTCACTTACACTGTAATAGTACATGAGTGACATCGCCATGGTAAGTTCAGAACTTGTATCTCGTGTACATTTAGTTCTATCTACAGTGACTGATTTAATTGAGTTTGTCAATTTTTATCTGATTTATGATGTAGAATCAGTGAGGTGAGGGATGTACATGTATGCATCGGTAAAGGGCCATTAGACCGTTTATCTTCCACAAGCCCCATTACAAATGAAATGATGAGGACAACAAGTGGAAAATTGACCCAAATCATCACCACCATTTCAAATCAATCCAAATCATTAGGGCCAACAACCTCGTAATAATGTGCCTGCTAAAGTTTTATAGCAAAAACACCTAATCTATATTACTCCATGCTACACTGGCATTCGGTTTTCAGTATTTGACAGAACTTTTTTTATTGATCTGTTTCATGAATTCCCAGCCGTACGAGACAGGAACGCAAGTCATGCTGTGGACGAATCACCGAGTGATGGAGTGGCTCCGGTCCGTGGACCTATCAGAGTACGCCCCTAACCTGCGGGGGAGCGGAGTCCACGGAGCTCTGATGGTAAGAGACGGGACTGAGGTCTACACCCCAGTTGACTGAAGACCTGTCAGCAGAAATGACACATTTCCGGATTTCTGAATTTTTAAAAAAAGATTGACATTTTCCCAAATTTCTGGTATTTCTGGAAATTTCCATATTTACAGCTATTTTTCAAAGAGAGGAAAACTTCCTTCGTATAAAACTTTAGAACTTAACTGTTTTTTGCGATTTTCCTTTTGGTTGTCAAGATGTTTTAACAAAATTTGGGGATACTTATTCTCTGGTTCTACATTTTATCTTAAGTAACCCAAGGATGTGTTGACATGCCAATCCTAGCACAGTCTTGGGTCCACCCCAGCCTCTAATATTACCAAAGTTTTCTTCCTGCTGAACGAAGTTTGCAGAAGGACTGTGTAATGGGCTCTGTAGCTGTGTGTTTGTCTGTCTTGTCTGTCTGTCCATGTGTTGGTGTGTATGTTCAAAATGATGAATGTGGTACAGTACAGTCATTTCTTCACCAATTTTGATTCGATTATTCAAACTGATAAAGATAGGTGAGGGCTTCCAAACTGCATCAAAGAATTACAAAGATTATACTTTTCTGCTAATTTTTTCAAAATCACAGGAAATGATTTTGATTCTGTTTGTTTTATCTGATAGGGCTTGTAGGGGCTTCCAAACTTCTACACAAAGTTGTAAAATTTAGTATTATAATTTATTTAATTCAAAATCGAGGAAAATACTACTTCTGTATTTTAGAGCCATCTGGGAGACATACCAGCACACTTGCGGTGGGGGCGAATATTACGCATTGAGTAATTTGCTGATTCAGTTGTTTTGATTGATCTGATCAGGTCCTGGAGCCTCGTTTCACGGCTGAGACTCTGGCCGCCATCCTCTGTATCCCTGGCAACAAGACCCTCCTCCGACGTCATCTCAGCACTCATTTCATCTCTCTGATTGGACCTGACATCCAACAACAGAAGCGAGAAGCTGAAAAGCAACCCAACTTTGTACCCCTCAACTTCCTGGCCAAAGTGAAGGTAATAATTCTTTATTTCACCCATTTCTTCACCCATTATTTCGACCAGTGGTGCTACATTTTGAAAAATTTCTGGATTTCCGAATGTTTTCAAAAAGATGGAAATTGTCCGAAATTCCGGTATTTCCGTAATTTCCAGATTTACCTTTTTTTTCAATATTAGGAAAAGTTCCTTATTGTAAACTTCAAAATTGTGTTATTTTTTGGCAATTCCTTTTGGTTGTGAAGACATTGTAACAAAATTTGGGGGCTTGTCCGCGTGCGATTAGCTTAAATATACTTTTATTTATTCTAAAAGCATCTGTATTACTGATTTCAATATGACTGTAGTATCCAATACTCAAACACAGGAATACTGCCTGTAGAAATTGGTAAAAATGCCCTCTCGGGTATGCAGTAGAACCCACAACTTCACATTGAGAAACAAAAAGCTCCATGCTGTGGGAAGGACACCTTCCTCCCACACCCTCCCCCCCCCCCTCACATTGAGCACTTATGACCTCTTATAGGGGAACTTACCGGTATCCAAAATTTTATGAAATAGCCCAGTCCTTTTAGGGTTAAAACAATGCGACAAGTTTATCTGGGCAATTCCAGCATTACGGACATTACATTCAGACATTTTTTTGCAACTTTGGGGGCTTATTTCTAGAAAGCTTCATCATCATTCTGAACTTTTTTGTGGGAATCTTGCACAATCCACCCCGAAGTGTTAACAGTTTGAATTTAAATTAGTTTCTATTTATCGTTTGGTAGTTATCACTCATAATGTTTGCCATTATGGACATTACATTTTTTGGACAAGACTTTTCACCTACCAACGCATTTGTCAAAAATTTTGTGAGCTTAAAGCATGAAGTGAAGCCAATTTTCTTCTGAAATGGGTGCTGAGGACCTGTTTAAGTTGTAGAATCATAATTAGGTACAACAGATTTAGTATATCCCATACAGGACCATAAATGTTGCGTTACGGACATTACACCTCGGACCACTTTTTTAGGTGCCTTATATTTATACTTAAAACCATTTGATAACTAATATAAAGCTAATATTAGTAATTTTTGGCCCTTTCCTAACTAAAAACTACTATAAATTAATTCTGAAGTGCTGTTGAATTTGAAATAATCAGACTCAAAGATTGGGTGTTTTTCAAGAAAAGATAAAATTTTGCGAGAAAATGGGTTTTTTGAAGAAAAGCATGTCTAAATATCCTTCAAATGTATTCAAATACCACTCAAATTAAAGAGTTTGATGAGTTCTATTGTGTGATACTAAATCTATCACTGTAGCTCATACATTTTTTTAATTACTACAAATTTCATGATTTTGAGCCCAGGTAACATTTTTCGCAGAATTGCCCATCTAGTAGGTCGGATTTGATCTAAATCTTATAATACAAAGATGAACAGTAAACCTGGTCAGCACTGTGAATTCTCTGTGAGAGAAAATAATGCATGCCTTATAACCAATTAGTAGGCTCAGTTTCTTACTACAGTACGGTTGATAATGAATTGCCTGTCAGATGGAAGATGCGTTTCCTGTGGAAATGCGGTGTGTTATAATAAACTGTTGAGGCAGGAATAATATTACCAAATCCATACTTGTCCTTTTTTCCTCACCATGTAGATGTAGTCTGTGGGCATTGCCAAGTTTGTTGATTTATTTGTTTATGTTTTATCATTATTTCCTCTGTAGCCAAAGAAGAGAACCTTTGGCAATCGAAAGCGAGGGGGCGAAATGGATGACTACATCTGTCCAATGGACCTGGGCCACCCCGCCTCCATGAATGGATCGAACCACATGAATGGCAGTCAGCCTGCTCCACCCAGTTACCGGGTGGAAGTCAGGAGTGCGGATATGGTGCACAGACAGAGGGACGAGGTAAGCATTGCATTGTTATTGACCACACTCCTGATTTTGAACCTTTACATAATTTTTCCAGTGATGTTTTGCCTAATTTATGCATACCTGTATATATGCAAACTAGTCAAATAATTGAAATTTTCTGTGGCAACCATTTTACATGGGAGAGGTGAGAGCAAAGTTAGATTTATACAGTGACATCTTACTTGGTAGACAGAATGTGAAAATCCAACAAGTGATATGTGATTTCATGTTTGATATCACATCTCAAAGGTATACAGAGCATCAAATAACATTTATGATTATAGTTATCACATGTCTATACTTGTCTGGATTTGGTGACAATTCTAGCATCTAATCTGAGCTCCCAGGAGAGCAACATCGCCCTCCCCTCCTCTCCTGTACACCTCCTCCACCCATCAGCAGAGATTAGGGGTAGGGATAAAGTGGGGGGGGGGGGGGCAAGGGACATGTGGGCAGGTATTTGTAGAAGTGGAAACAAAAGATGATAAATGTTAAATCCTTGTATATCCACTTAAATCTGGAAAGCCATTTACAATACAGCCTTCATTTTATTTTCTCTTAACAGAATGGTGATGGTGTTGAAATGCAGGAAGGAGCTGCTACCAAGTTTGGTGCTGTCTCTGAAGAGATCAACTCATTAACAGTAAGACTTACAGCTGCTATCACTTTGGGGGATAAGGGATGAAGGCTAAAAGAAAGATTAGATGTCACATAAAATAGACAGTGGTATTGTGTACATAACAGTTTATAGGAAAAGGAAATGTGAAAAGTGTTACATCAAGTTCCCTGCCTGACAAATACATTACAATACAATAAGTGTTTATATGGTGCTAATGCAACTTTTACAAGTTGATGTAAGTGCTATACTTTCTACCATTTAACGTTACACAATGGTAAACAATATGACATAACTACATATAGGAAAAATAGATTAAATCAATTTGGAAATAGGTGTGACTTGGGCAAGAATGGAATATTTTTGTGTTGTGGCACGAGCAGAGAGTGTTTTTGTAGTGTTTGACAAAGGTGATAAAGGGGGCATAGGAAGGGTTGTAGTCTGTTACTGCTTGGTGTCATTCGTCTGCATGTTAAGCCAAATCTTTAGCCAAATGAAACAGAACATATAGCCGGAAATGATTACCTTCAAGAGCAAAGTTTTTTCGCAGCAATCACAGAATTAGATGTATAACACGGAAAACAGCATTTAAAAAAAAATATAAAAAAAATATTCTAAAAATTTGTCCCCAAAGTCAAATTTATAAATATTTACTGAATATAACTACATTAATTTACCAAAAAGATGCCAAATAAATCCAATGAAATCATGCATTACCTGTAAGTAAATCCCCGAATCCGAATCAAAACCCCCATGGGCCTAGTAAGCTTGACATTATTTGTGATTTTTTTCCAACAAAACTTCAAGTCGGAAAATTGCAAAATTACAACGTGGAGAAAAACGGAATTTGACATTTGTAAAACAGAGAAAAATGGAAAACTTTGGTCTTCAGATTACCTGTTCAGATGTGTATAGTTCCAGGTTTGTTTTTAAGACAAAATAGATACATAGATTAAACTGACAAAAAATGCATACATAATATCAAATGATTGGCATGAAGTTACAAAACTGATATGACATAACATGCAGGTTTATTGTGGAGTTAATAGCTATTTAACCCTATATTAACTGGGGGGGGGGGTCAATTTGACCCCCCCTTGACCGAATTTCGCGACCATGCCGCCGTGCAAAATGTTTTCACCGCGTCGCTCGCCGACTTTTTACTTCAAGTCTTGCGCATCTTTTGAGACCATTTTTCGCGAAAATTGGACATAACGTTACGACGCTGCGC